>LPNX010927685.1:33720-60817 GCA_001517045.1 Pseudotsuga menziesii
AAGTGGCTGCAGCTGAAGAAACAAAAGAAATAGTATGGCTCAGGAAGATACTTGAATATTTGCAAGAAAAACAAGATAAATCCACTCCATTGTTGGTCGACAATACTTCTGCAATCAAGCTGGCAAAGAATCCTAGATTCCATGATCGAACCAAACACATCAACACAAAGTATCATTTGATTCGACATCATGTAGAGGCCAAGACAGTCCATCTTCGACATTGTTCCACAAATGATCAAGTTGCAGACATCTTCACCAAAGCGCTTGGACGAGAAAAGTTTGAAAGGTTCAGAAACATGCTCGGACTTACGAACACCCCTTCGGATTAAGAGGGGGATTGTTAGAATATAATCCGTTAGGGATTATAATATTGTAAATAAATAAATAGGAATAGTTGGAAGCCGAAAATGCTGGACGAAAGGTGAAACACAACCGTCACATGAATGTATAAATGAATGCTTAGCCATGAATAGAATTATCGAATCGGGAGTTATTACCAACAAGTAGGAACCCATTGGATGCTCTATTTTGACCTGATATGTCAGATATGTCAGATGTCATCCTTTATATCTGACTTGTGCCATAAATTTAATATAATATCCATCATTGGTGTCATAGATGTCATAAGTGTAAGGGGAATCTAGCCAAGTGTCCATGAAACTCCCCATTTGGCTCTTCCTTGCTCATGTAAGTTACACTTCATCCCAAATTATACCTATGAAGTATATGGACAAGTATATTGACCTTATAATCCATCCAAAACATTATTCTTTCCATATATTTGAGATTGCAAGAGGTGGATGCCATTTAACATAGGAATTCTAGCTTGAGTGGGCCCCATAGTCTCCAGATGTATCCATTTTTCCTAGCCATTTCATTCTTCACTTGAATTCATTTAATTTAACTTATTAAATAAATATTTTATTCCTTCTAATTTCTAAACATAATTTATTAGCTCCCTTATTAACTTCCCAATGTTTCCACCCAACCTAGGGAACTAGTAGGATTGATGGAATTTTCCCACTATGCAATTATTTTAAAATGGGGACATTACAGTACTCCCCACCCAATATTGCTTGTCCTCAAGAGATTTCAGATTTGGATGCTACAAAAAATTATCCTATTCCCATGTGGAATCTTCACTTGGTAGATCCTTCCATTGCACCAAGTATTCTTTGATTGTCCTGCTCCTCAATCTTCTCTCCATTGTCTTCAAAACCTTTTCCAGAATAAGTGTGACATGTCCTTCATCAGCCAAAGGAGGGAGTGTATCTGAAATGACAATTTTCTGACCAATAGCTTTCTTGAGACAAGAAACATGAAATACATTATGAATTTTACTCCCTTCTGGAAGTTCCAACTCATATGCTACTTCTCCAATTTTCCGGGTCACCTTGTAGGGCCCATAGTATCTTGGCTTTAAATTTTATGCTCCATTATTTTTGAGATATGCTTGTTTGTATGGGTGCAACCTCAAATACACTAAATCATCAACCTGGAAATTCCTTTCCTCTTTGTGTTTATCTGCATATTGTTTTTGTTGATTTTGGGAAACCTGCAAATTGTCTTTTAAAAGATTTAAAATTTCTTGGCTTTCTTCCACCAAATATTTAGCTTTTGGAGCTCTAATATCACCAAATACCATATCAAAAAATGTAATTGCATCATAACCATATAATTCTCTGAAATGAGACATTCCTAGTGACATGTGAAAGGTGGTGTTGTAGCAAAACTCACCCAAATGTAGCGATTTTGTCCAAGATTTCTGCTGTTCTCCCACATAGTTTCGGAGGTACCCTTCCAACCATTTGTTCACCCTCTCTGTTTTTCCATCAGTTTGGGGATGGTATCTTGTACTTGGAGTCAACTGAGTGCCCACCAATATGAAAATTTCTTGCCAAAAATCACTCATGAATCTACCCTCTCTATCACTCACAATGCTCTTGGGGAGCCCATGCAATCTTAATCTTTCTCTGAAAAATGGTTAGCCACTTGTGCAGCAATAAAATAGGATGTAATAGCAAATAAATGAGAAAAATTATTCAATCTATCCACTACCACATATATGCAATCCTTTCCCAAATATTTAGGCAAACCGATGATGAAATCCATTAATATACTGTCCCATTTTTGCTTTGGAATGGGAAAAGGTTGTAGTAACCGAGATGGATATGTGAGTTCTGATTTGTTTTTCTGACATACCTTACATCCATTCACATAATTTTGAACATATTCCTTCATCCCCTTCCAATATAACTTTTGCCTTAGTTTCCAATAGGTTTTGAAGATCCCCAGATGGATTGCTAGTGGGGAATCATGTGCTTCCTACAAAACTTTGTACTTAAGCTCTGAATCTTGAACCAAATAAATTATTCCCTTATGATATATCATACCCTCCAAAATTTTTTAGTTGTCATCTCCCATGAGTTCATCTAATACATCACAAGCAAACTTATCTTTGGCATATTCAACTAGTAGCATGTCGTTCCAATTTTTAGCAATGGCCATGAGAGAAAAAGAAGGTTTTCGAGATAATGCATCTACTACAATATTAGTCTTTTCTTTAGCATATTCAATATCAAAATCATAATATTGGATATTTCTTACCCACTTTTGTTTCCTTTCATTTAGATCCTTTTGGGTAAGGAAGTGTCTTAGACTATTGTGGTCTATTTCCACCACAAACTTGTTGCCTACCAAGTATTGTTAAAATTTGGCCAAGGCATGCATGATGGCGAACATATCTTTGTCATATGTGGAGTAAATCATTTAATGAGGTTGCAACCTTTTTCTCTCAAAGGCTATAGGGTGTTGGCCTTGTTGTAGGATAGCCCCTACTCCTCCACCTGAGGCATCACATTCAACAACAAAAGGCTTAGAAAAACCAGGTAATGCAAGTATGGGACAACTACTCATTACCTCTTTCATATTTTGGAAGGCCTTTTCAGCAAGTCTTCATTCCACTTGAAAGCATCCTTCTTAGTCAGGTTAGTGAGTGGAGAAGTCAGCTTGGAGAATATTTTCACAAACTTCCTGTAGTATGTACATATTCCAATGAAACCTCTTAATTCTGTGATGTTTTTTGGTGATGGCCATTCTAATATGGCCCTGATCTTTTCCATGTGCACTTTCACTCCATCTTTCCCAATAATATTCCCAATATAAAATAGTTCTTTCATCCCAAATTCACATTTAGACATCTTAGCGTACAAAGATTGTTCTTGCAAAGTTTTCAACACCACCTCTAGGTGTTGCAAGTGCTCTTCCCAAGTTTTACTGTAAATGAGAATATCATCAATGAAGACTAAAAAAAACCTTCTAATCTACTTGTAAAATATTCTATTCATACATGCTTTAAATGTGGCTGGAGCATTAGTCAACCCAAATGGCATAACGAGAAACTCAAAGTGACCATAATGACATCGAAAAGCAGTCTTTTGCACATCTTCCTCCTTCATCCGAATTTGGTGATAATCAGATCTAAGGTTAATATTGGAAAAGTACTTAGCTCCAAATAGCTCATCCATGATATCATATATCCTAGGAATAGGATATCTATTCTTGATGGTATTCTTGTTTAAATATCTAAAGTCTATACACATCCTCAAAGTTCCATCTTTTTTCTTTACTAATACTACTGAAGAAGCATAAGGGCTAGAGCTTGGTCTATTGAGTCCCAAGTCTAAGAGTTATTGAATGAAATTCTCAATATCATCTCTGAAATTATTGGGATGTCTATAAGGTGGTATCTAAATGGGTGAAGTACCCTCCTACAAAACAATGTTATGCTCAACCCCCCTATCAGGTGGTCTACCATGTGGAAGATCTTTGAAAACTTTTTCATATTTGTGCAGAAGTGTCTCTATCTCTTTTGGGTGTTTAAAAACTCTGATTTTTGTCTTGGGATAGGTTACATAACATTCATAAGTCCATTACACATCACCATGCCTCAATATAGATCTCATACTTTTGCAATTTACTAACTGTTTGGTTAAGTGTGCTGCCCTCTCACAACCCTTAGTGCACCTGTTGAATCTTGAAATTTCATTTAAGGAATTTGATAATTTGATGAATTCTGTCCTATGTAATATATCCATTTCACTCCCAATACTATATTAGTATAAGCAACATCAACCACATAAAAACTATAAACAAAATTATAGTTACCTATGGTGACTTGCAGCTTTGGAATCCAAGTGTTGCATTGCATTGTGTTGTGACCTGGGATGACAACTGTGAAGCCATCAAATGGTTCACTTGGTAATTTTATTTTATCCACCATCTCCACATCAATGAAATTATGTGTAGATCTTCCACCTATAAAAACTGAATCTCTTTGTCCCAATACCACACCCTTGCATCGAATAGTGTGATAGCGAGGCACTGCTGAAAGTACTGCCATTCTTGCGTTGTCCGGTGAGGGATGATTTTCTTCTTGTTTTAATTATTCAGCTGTTGTCTCATATGTCTCCCACTGATCTGAAATTTTCACTTCTTCATCCATACCCCCCTCATACTAATCATTATCAGAAAATACTTCTATGCATTGAGCTTTTCCTTTAGCACATTTATGCCCCGATGCCCATGGTTGGATGCATGTAAAGCACAATCTTTTCCTTCAAAGTTCATCCTTGTTTTGTCCTTCTTTCTTATTATTTTAATATGTATCTATTTTCCAACTATTCTTATCAGGTGCATCATTTTTCCAAGGCTTTCTCTCAAATATGGAGTTAGGCTTGGGAGGAAATCTTGTTCCAGTGAGCACATTTTGAAGGTCTCTAGTCAAGCTCATTGCATCATTTAAGTTAGTAGGATTGTGGGATTTTAACAAACCTTTTAAGGGTTCTTCCAAGCCTTCAGTAAACATAAATACTAACCTTTCCATAGATACATCATCCACCTTAACTGATAATCTTTGGAATTCCAACATATACTCAATAGGAGTCCCTACCTGCTTCAATTGTGCTAGTTCTCTTAAAGACAATTCTGGATCGTTTTGCTCAAACATTTCTAATACCTTATCAAAAAATTCCCCATATGTTTTGAACTGATCATGATCTAAGGTTTTCAGGCCATGGAACCACCATTAATTGGCATCTCCCTCCAAGTGCAAAATAGCCATTTTTAAAGCATCTTCTTCCACCATTGGATTCAGCTGAAAATACACATCCAATTTCTGCACCCAAGTGTTAGCAGAGCTTTGAGATAAACCATTAAAAGTAGGAAGTGGCACTTTACCTATGGAACAATTCAATTCTTTATTTTGGTACAGAGACTTATTTCCCTCCTTCTTTCTGAATTTGTTTTCCATAATGAAGTATTGTTCAAATGTTATACTCCTCCTACGGTCTTCATCCAATTTAGCCCAATCTTTTGTTATTGTATCAATTTCAAATTGAATGTTAGTAAATTCTTTGGGAGTAATAAATTTAGGTGTAGTAGGACTTGGTGTGCTCTGTAATTCATTGTTTCTATTATGAGGTCTTATTTGTGAGAAAATGTGCTCACCCATTGTCTTATTTTCTATTGATTTTGAACTACCACTATCTCCCGTTATCCCTTTGCTTCCCACTTGAGTGGCCATCAATTCAAATCCTTTTGTTATCTATTGGGACATGAATACTATATTTAGTTTCATTTATTCAAATAAATTTTGAGATACTCCATTTTCTCCTTAGTGTGGTATTCTCCCTCGTGAGCCATAGTTTTAGTCCAAGGTGCCCTTTTTTCCCAATTCTTCTTCTACAAGCCGAGCACCTTCCAATTAATATTCTAAGGATGATGGTTTATTAATTTGAATCCTATTTAACACCATCAGGTTCCAATACCATTCTTTGATACCACTTGTAATGTCCCTTTTTTAATTTTTTACTAAAATGCCCAATTTTCCAATTTTTCACAATTTTTGCTCTTGACTAGTCTTAGTGTCTTGGTCTCCAAATTGACCCAATTTCTCCCAAATATTCAGAGAATGTGTATGAATCATATAATAAATTAATTATTATTTTCATGGATGTATTATTTCCCTCCAATAACTTCTACAATTTTGTACTAAATTTTGAACAAGATAGAGATGATTTTATTAGCAATTTTGGGGCTCAAAGCCCCCCCGGGTAATTGCCGGAATGGCCTACAAAATGTATATAAAACCACTCTAATTATAAAATTGAGTAAGGGGATGTGTATAGTACATATACAGGGACTCATATTCTGAAACAATATAACTCCCATGGTTAATTTCACTTCCTTCAATCAGATATATAAAAACTAGTTTTGAACCCTTGGGGAAATGAGATGCAATTTAATCCAATGGTTATGGAATTAGACAAAATGACCACAAATTCTCAGTTAATTAATATGAAACCTAAAATATTATTCAGTGACATTCCATTCATGCATGAATAATCAATATTTAACACAGTCATTCAAATCTACCAATATTATAAGAGTTTGCAACAAAGAAGTGGGAAATGGAACTGTTTCTTTATTATTGATCAATAATGCATAAAATCTCTTGGCATTTCGACATGATAAATTTATTGACAGAGAGATCAGAGTATTTACATCATAATACAACATTTTGTAGCAATAGGAACTCCCTCAAAAAGATAAATGGCTCACTAAGTGTGCCTCACTCCACGGGGCTGAAATACGGTGAAAGAATGTGAGATGGGAGGGGGAATGAGATGAATCCTGAAGTGTCCAAAATCTTCTGTAGCTGCACCTATATATTATAAATCCATTTAATTGTCTTGAAATACCTAAGTGGCCTCTCCAATCACCAATTAGGATGGGAATCTTTCACCCTTGAAATTGGCTCAAGCATGAACTAGTCACTCACTAGCTCTCTCTCTTCACAACAACAAATTTCACAACTGATCAAAAAGCTCCTTCTCATGGATGCTCCTTGTATTTTATAAAAATTAATGGTATACTTAGCTTCCAAATAAATCTATAAACCAAATCCAAGTCGAATTGGTGTGTCTGCTCATGCTATGCCATGTGGCCTCTCTCTTCACCTTCCATCTTCTCCCAAATTGAGTAGGAACCCATTGGGATTTTCCAAATCACATGAGAGCTCTACTGGATTCTCTATTTCGACCTGATATGTCAGATATGTCAAATTTCATCCTTCATATCTGACTTGTGTCATAACTGTCATAGAATCTCCGTCATTGGTGTCATAGATGTCATAAGTGTAAGGGGAATCTAGCCAAGTGTCCATGAAACTCCCCATTTGGCTCTTCCTTGCTCATGTAAGTTACACTACATCCCAAATTCGACCTATCAAGTATATGGACAAGTATATTGACCTTATATTGACCTTAAAATGGGGACATTACATCATCCTAGATCAAACCTCCCCACTAAAAGAAATTTGGACCTCTAAAAGTTGAGATCACTTAGAAATAGAATGAGGACACCATGGTCCCCCTTTTCTAGTATCCTTTGTCATTCCTGCTTGAAACATGACTATTGGTACCATCAGTACAATGGAAAATATAAAAACAATATGTTGAATAAAGTAAAAATCCCTTCTATTCCATATACATATATATCCCTTGCTACTGCAGCCAACCGTAATCCATTGATCAGTAACAGAATAAGCAACATAATCTAACATATAGATGGAAATGAATTCAAACCAACAATATACCTACTTTTCTTTGCATAAAATTCAATAATTAAAGGACTGTTCATAGGCTACAAACCTATATCTTGAATGTTCTTATGCGGCAAATATTCCTTTTGTTCTTCAAGCAATTCATCACATTTAATGGATATGAAAGTCAAATTTTTCCCTGCATTCATAAACTTACTCAGCTATGTTGTAGCATCCATAGACAAGTTAGTTTTTACATGGAGAGCTCTTACAATATACCAAATACCATCCTTAGACAGTTGGTACATGTTGTCTTCCTTGTAAAAGATGTATTTCCTTCCAAAAAGATAGGGGCTTCCTAATACAATACCACATAATTGTAATGGAACCACATCCAAATCAACTTCATCCATAAATCCAGAAGTAATAGAAAATTTTAGTTTCCATTTCTTGGGAACTTGTAGTTGTTCATTTTCACAAACCATTCCAAATAAATATGGCTTGGGTGTGATCTAGTTTCTAAACCAAGATTTTTAGTTGTCTCTTTTATAATTGAGTTAGTTTGTGATCCACTGTCAAATAAGTTATCTATCTTAGTATGTTTATAAATCACTCTTATGTGAAATAAATTACTTCTTGTCTTTTCATCAAAAATAGGTTTATCCTTAAAACCACAATTAGAATAAAAGTTACCTTGATGATCCATGGTGACAACTTTTGTATCATCTCTAGATTTAGATCCAAGATCTTGGACTTTGTCTGTGGTGTTTTTATTTCCTCTATGATGTTTATCCCACCTTGTATTCAACTTTGGATATAGCTTCCAACAATGTTTTGAATCATTCCCATCACTTTGGAAATGAAAACATGAAAGATTTGTATCCCCTTTCTTCACAATAGTTGTCCTTCTGAATTTTCCTTTATGTTTTCATTTCAACAAAGACATGGTAGACATACATGGTTCATGATTTGTAGTATAAGAAATATATCAAGAAACTGGAGGTTTAGGAGTGTTAACCCAAAAAAACCCTCACTCAGCTCTACATGGCCTACACCACCCAAGGACACCCATGCACGATCCTCATTTCACCCCATTAGACCCCCACACCCTCAAAAAGGCTTAAGAATGAGCAAAAGGGCTTAAAAACCCCAAAAAGAGCCTAAATAAGTTGTCCTAGGGGCTAAATCCTCCAAAAAGGGGCTAAAACCCCTAAAAGGAGATAAGAACCCCAAAAGGAGCTAAAGTTAGGGCGAAAGGGGCTAAAAGCCCAAGAAAGCGGATAAATCCCTAACCAGGGGCTTAAAACCCTAAAAATCCCCAAAAAAGCTATAAATAGAGGGATGGGGGTCACTCTCAAAACATTCCTCCCTTGCATACTGTTATGCTTCCTGTGGATGCCTTGAGACCCTTTGTCTCTCAAGCCACCCACACTCCCTCTCCTCCACTCTCCATTGAGCCATAGCTCCCCCATCCAAGAGAGGTGCTTCTCCAAGCCAAGGCATGGTGGCCCCAATTCACCAAAGAGAAGGTATACCAGTGTTCTCTTCTTGCATTTGCTTTAGTGTTTTACAGTTTTTCCTAACCCGTTTTTGTTTGCAGGTTTATTTCTAACATGTTTTTGTAGGTATTTTGTTTCTCATAGTTGTTTGCGGGTTATTGGAGCTGAACCCTAACTGTTTTTGCAGAGGGGTTCTCTGTTTCTTATTTTTCATTACTGTCTAGTTTGTTTCTACTTTTACTTTCTGCATTTCCATCCAGGAACCTATCCTTCCGTCCTATAGATGGAAGGTAGCCATTCCTACCCTGTAGCAAGGGAGAAATCCATGCTACAAAACTGGCAACCATACCAAGTCAATCCCACAGGATCCCTGGGTCTGTTTTTTTTTTAAAATTCAAGTTTTAGTTTAGTTTTTTCCCTAGGTTAAATTTTTTGTCAAATCTAGTTTAAATCATGTTTATTTACAGTTTCTTTTTCTGCCAATCCTCCACAAGGCAAATCCAAGTCCATTTGGCTACAATATAGGTTAATGTCGGCCAGATCTGACTCATAATAAAAAAAAAACCCAGTCTAGAGTAGGTCGCACTTATCGGGCCTAAACAAGGGACCAGTTCACTCATTTAGGCCTCACAGGTGCGACCGGGTCACCCTTTTCCCCCCGAAAGGTGTGCCTTCCTTTAGAAAGATAGACTACTTATGTTTGCAAAATCTGAGCAACCCCCTTGCCTATTTCTGGAAAAATTTGGCGACCCCCTCGCCAAATTTGACCCGAAATGTGTGATCTGTCACTCAAAAGTTGGTTTTTAATAACTAAGGACTGTCAGTGCAGCTCAGCCGCCTTTTTCCAACACAATTGTTTCATTTTTGGTTCTGTTTATGTTAATCACAATTTCATGTACAGAACAAAGTGTAAGTTAAAAAAATTTAATGGGTTAATGAATATAGCTTGATAAAACTTACCTAAAATCAACAATCTTGCTTACCCTTCCTCCTCTACCCAGTCATCACCCTTCGGGGTATTCTTGGGTAAGACGAAGGGAACAGCTTGTATAGTAATAGGCCCTTCAGCCAATATTGTTCAAAACCACTAAAAACAGGTGACTTGGAAGGTAGAGGGGGTAGAGAAGGACGGCTTCTCACGGTGCTAAGCATCCCCCCTATTGACCAACCTTGCATCCGGGAGGTGACCTGTGGATCTACGAATGGGCTTAGTCCCATTGTGTTGAGAGCCCAACACCTTCTCCTGGTTGAAGAAGAATATAGGTGTAAGGTAGTCACCTAGTTAGGCTATCACAATTCAGGGTAAAAAATGGTATCTGTCTACAAAATTTCTATTTGTTTACTACTTTTAACCACAATATGATGAACTCTGTGGAATATTCATAAACCATTTGTAGCCACCAGATAATAGAAAAACAAAATGACATATACACCATACCACGTAAATCAACCCAACTCAGTTCATGACGCTGAGAGAGCCACTAAAATTTACAAATTTACACTAAGTCAAAAATATGCAGTCTTTGAGGACATAAGTCCCTGACTACCTCAACCATGGGAAGTACTTGGGTTCATCCTAGAAACTCATTGTGAGGAGTACCATGGGAACCCCAAAGTAGCTGGCTGCTGAGAGGAATTTCCAAGCGAAACGGGCAACGACCCCCATCAATTGAGTAGAATGCCTGTGAGGAAAAAGCCAAGCGCTGTCCTCTGGTAGTCTTGGTGGTTGAGTGACCACCTGCAGCCAATAGGAATCCATTTGAAACCAGGGTCCAAAAAATCATTTCCACCAGTTTCATACACAAATCTAACACAATTAATCCCTCACGCTCTTCCTCACGCCTAAGAGGCGAACCACCACAATTCAGGTCATTGAACCGACATCGTCAAGACCATTCTCGATGACCTCTCACACCATCAGAAAGCCACACAGCCTCTGATTCAGATTCAAACCCATATTAGTCTGAACCAGACCTGCACACTACACCATCAAGCCCCATGGCTGGTGCAAACCCAGATCCATTTTTCGGCATAGCAATCGTTAGTAAACCCATGTCCACACCACAAACTATCGCCAACAACCCTGCAGGTGGCCCCACCACGGTTATGCAAACTGTGATAAGTCAGCTGCCACCACCCATAGTGACCAGCCAAGCTATCCCACCTACAACACATGGGGGCAGTTGACCTTCCACATACACTGCCCCTCCTATCACACATGGGGGAGGTGGCCCTTCCACCTACACTACTCCCCCTATCATACATGGGGACAGTGTCCCTTCCACCCACACTATCCCTTCCACCACACTTGGGGGGAACTAACCCGTCTACAATGGTGCCACGAGTACCCCCAGCTATGCAGGTGCATTATGCACTTGCAAACCCCACCACCATGGTTGCCCCATCTCACATCAACCTGGGGTCAAAATTTCCCTTCATGGCTCATCTCAACCTGCCTGATTTGGCTCGGTTAACAAACGAACCCATCTGCCATCAAATGTTTTGGCCTCCCATGCCAACCAAATTGCCCTCAGATATTCCCAAGTTTGAAGGGAAGGTAGGGGAGTTCACCCAAAACCACATCATGACATTTCATTTATGGTGCTCATTAAACAACATCGTAGATGATTCGATCAGGCTAAGACTGTTCCAACGCACCCTCACAGGTGCTGCAACCAAATGGTACATTGAGCTACCCTAAGCCAAGTACCCAGATTTCAACTCCCTGGCTTTCATGTTCCTGCAATATTTCCAACTCCCTGTCAAATATGATGAAGGGGTGGAGATCTTCTTATCTTTCCGCCATAACACTGCGATCCACATAACCGACCACATCCATGAGTGGCGATGACGTCGTAGTTTGTGTAAGATCCAACTTGATGAGATGATATTCCTAGATTGGTTCCTCGAAACCTTGCTCCCACCTATAGCAAAGGATGTTGCATCTGAATGTCCCCAATCTGAAGAGGAGGCCATACTGAAAGCCCAACAGTTTGACCTGATCTATGCATAGTTTGGATACCTTTACACCGTCATTCCAGACACTCCCCGCACGGGAACCTCCTACCGAAATGCACCAGTGGCATCCCATGCTGCACATGGCATCATAGGCTTGGTCTCCCAACAACCACAGCAATGTCTGACACCACCTGCAGTACCACCACAACCAAGCAACACTACTACTGTTGCCTACCAAAACCAAACTCCAGACTATACAAGAATGATGTCCCAGTCTGGAGCCACAACTTCTTACGCACAACCTGTGCCACCGCAGCAGGCTCAGGCCTTGGCTTGGCCAACACAAAAATACGCGAGGAAAATGGCCACATTTGTGGCACCACCACCCACCCAAATCTACTATGCACCACTAGTGCAAGCAGTTCAAGCCCCTGCTCTTGCTCCACCCACTCCATTGGGACAAGTGTTTGCACAGCAAAACCGCCCCAACCAGCTAGCCCCCAGTAACCAACAAGCGCAAGCCAGAAACAACCAACCCCAGAACCAAGCCAATAATCAACCGCAGGGAGGCAGTCAACAACTAAACCCTCCCAACAATTTCGCGGCTAACCGACTAGCCCAAAATCCTCCACGACCAAATGCACCAAGACGCAACGCCCCGTTGGGGACAAACCAAACATGCACACTCTGTGAGGTCTACAAGCACTACACATTCGAGTGTCTCTTCATGGGCCACGCCAAGCAGGCCATTAAGAACGAGGTGCAACATGCCACCAACACAACAGACCAAGTCCAACCCAACCCGGCACCATAAGGACCTCCTCCTATAGTGCTTCAAAACCCATTACCAGTCCAAGGATTGGTGGCAACCACATCCCCTTCCCAACCCAATCCCAATGCTTCGAGGGCACCTCCCACGGCAGAAACATGTGTCCATCACCTGCTAGCTATGACAACTGAAGAGGTCAATCTACAAACTAGATGAAATCAGTACGAAACCAACACCGAACCCGTTGACACATCAGCGGCATCAACCTCTAAAACAGTCAATGCACCTCTTCAGTTACCCTCGTTCTCGTACCCCCCCATACGCCGAGTTGCCAATAACGCCACGGCTAAAGCTGCTGTCAGCTACAACATCGTGGATGATTTGGCCCAAACACCAACTGCCATGTCCGCTCTTGAGGTACTCAAAACATGCCCAATGCAGTGGAAATCCTTACTAGCCACCCTTGGGGCCGTAGACCCCTCCGACTCCAAGTTGATCACATTAGACATGAAGAATGGAGAACCGCACATGCCATCAACCATCGCCTTTCAAATCCTGGTGTCTATCTGAAATCTGGTTGTACACTGGTGCATAGTGGATGAGGGGGATCTACGTGCATTATGTCTACCCTATTCTGGCAGAAACGTGCATCCCCAATTCTGCAACCATCCTCTACAAATTTGCTGGATTATGATGGCCATCCCACTAAATCCCAAGGAATCCTCCCCCATGTCCCCATCACATTAGCTGGGAAGATAGTTTCGATTGACATGGAGGTTTTCAATGCTCAATTGGACTATAACCTTCTCCTCGAAAGAAGTTATATGTATGCCATGAGAGCTGTCGCATCAACTATCTTCTGTCTCATGATGCTCCCCCACGAAGGGAAGATCGTGATGGTTGATCAATTGACTTATCATGATCCGCAAGGGTTAACGACACTTGCTAACGTTATCCCTACCATCAACACCATTGATCCACAAGGGATGACCACACACGCTAATGTCGTCCCTATGGTCAACACCATGCTAGATAACATACCAGCCTACCCATTGTTGAATGTGGGCCTTGGGTTGTTTACCGATACCATCATGATGGCGCCTTTCCCCTTAGTGTCACTACCACCGACACCAAAAGAGACTACGGACTTGTGCATGCTCTCATCCAGCACCCTGCACCCAAACAACAACCGCAGTCACAGCCCCAACCGTAACCACAACACCGTCCGCAGCTACAACATCAACAGCAGTCGCAACATCATTCGCAGCCGCAACCACAACCTCACCCCCACATACAACTATCAGGGAGTTATCTTGGCTCCTCTCCAGTCCATACAATTCCCTTCCTTTTTCCCTCGCCTGGCGTCATGAGCAAGCCAGTAATGGCTACACTAAGCCTACCCAACTTTACATTGGGAATTCCCGTGTGGTATCTTGATCCACCAGCTCAACCACCAATGCCCTAGGTAGTCTTAACCCCTGTACAACCCATTACAGTTGACTCCCATCCTCCAACCAACCCATCAAAACCAACCACCGCACCTGCACCGCCCCACCCAAAAAGGGCTAGGGGAAAGAATGTGAAAGCTATAGATCCTGCCTTGCCCCATCTGCGAAGAGTAAGGCCATCTGACTCAGAACTTCCCTAAAATTCCAATGATCCATGCGCATCTGGATTCCATGGATACAACCAAAAACCTCCCCGTGGTTGAACTTCCAACCACGCCAATAGTGAGAAACAAGGCATTGAGAACAAACCATGCTTGTGCCCTTTGCGGACTATATGGACACTATTCTCACCACTGTCAAGACTTGCCCGAGTTTTGAATCACTTTAGCCGACCACCATCAATATTCCATTGAATCTCAGATCACCTTGATCGAGAAAGTTCACCCCCCACCTCCTTTTTTAGACACCATGTCCATTCACATGATGTCCAGTTCATCTGACCTGCTCATCTCCACCACCAACGGTCCATCAGACCTATCTCTTCCGTTGTTTCCACAAATGCCGCTTCATCCGTAGTCGCAACCTCAACCTCAATTACCAGGGAAATAGTGGGGTTCATTCTTGATCAACATTTTCCTTTTCCTTTTTCTTTTCCCTTTCCTTTTCCTACCATCCGAGATCGTGAGTAAGTCTGTCTTGGAAACCCGCAATCTATAGGATTTCACACTGGGAGATCCTGTGTGGTACCTTGAACCACCTACCATACCTCTGAGGCCCCAAGATATGTTGACTCATTTCCATCCAATTGAGATGATGTTGCACCTACCTCCAGGTCCATCAAAGACTCCTCCCGTCTCCAAGCCTGCCCCTCTTCCTCAAACAGAGACTGGGAGAAAGACAACCAAAGCCACAACCAATACCATTTTCATGATATCTAGCACCAGTTTCCCTTTCGCCTCATTGGCTATGGAAGATCCACCTAATCTATCCCAGCACCACTTACGCGATGACAGAGATATATGTAAGACTGCCTTCGGTTTTACCCCATTCCCTCTAAACCATAGCGTGGAATCGGTTCTTCCCATAAAAGACCAGATTTCATCGTCTCGTGTTTCCAATGACCTTCATTTAGGCAAGGGGGAATACCTCTTCGCTGACTTAGACAGTCAACTCTTGAAGAATCTGCGCAATGGGCTCCACCTCAAGAGAGTCTATGCCTGATATAACCACTATGAGTCCCTTATAGCATAGTTTTTTCCCTTTCTTTTTTTTCAATGTTTTTTAGCACAAGTCAAGGGCAGCACCATCAGCTGCTAATCAAAAGTCACCTGGAACCAGTTTGAGACACCTCTCACACCTCTGATCTCAAATTTCCATCTCCTAATGAGACCATTGTCTCATGTTTAACAAACAAATTTCAGGACTTCTTCCTGGAAGTTACCTCGATATAAGAGCCACAACATGGTGATGCAAGTGTCTACGGACCTATACTTGCATCACTCTTACCTACCGCTACTCATGTGGGTTTTCAGGCCACCACCCATTAAGGAACATCATTTTTATTTTATTTTAGCATGTAGTCGTCTACTTCATCCATAGCACCTTATGCGGAGTCTTGGACCGTTGTCCAGAAAACAAACTATTTCTCTTGCATGTATTTGGCATATAACTGCCCCCAGACTTGCACTCACATCACATGTAGTCAATTCCATCCACCGTAACTCACACGAAGCTCTCCTGACCTCTATCTGAGAGCCACCTCGGTTTGCATGCCTTTTCCGCACCGATTCGCAAGCCTCTGTCGTGATCTATCCCATGCATGTATTGGTATGTTTGAGAGCCACCTGCTCCGTCCACACTACATGGATGACCTTTGGACCACTTCCCACCGTCCCTACATGGGGCACCGCCTGTGCCACCACAATCGGTTGACCATACTAGAGTTTCGTTTAAGCTCTTTTATGACTCCTAAAAACAATGAAAAGACTGTCGAGTGCAGCTGATTCCTTTCTCGCTCGTTAAAGGATAGGAAAGGGCATCTACATCGTCCCATTTACCTCCTTTTGTGGACTATGTAAACTATCAAATGAAAAGGACCACCTTGGCATATTCAAGCCAAGACTGTTCCCCTTTGCATACTTTTATGCTTTCTCAGACACAGGGGCCGCACTTTACGAAAAAGCTCACCATGGGTTTTCATTAAGCTCTTTTCCAGCCCTCTCATCAAGAAAAGATTGTTGAGCAAACTTGGTTTCGTTCATGCTCGTAAAAGTATCTAAATGACCGTCCAGTCAGTATAGGTTTAACCTTTTCCAGCCTGATTGGACTACCAATGGTAAAGAACTCTCTCATCCCCTATAGGATGGCTGAGCTATCCTATGTATAATTTTATCCCTTTTCAAGCATAGGAGACTACCAATGAAAAAGAGCCCCCACTAGAGTCTTCTTCATGCTTTCAGACTCTCTAAAATTGAAAGCACCATCGAGCATTTACTTTCTCAGGCTCACCAAAAATCCACGAGATCGTACCACAACAGTGTCCCTAGACACCACCCCATAGAAAAACAGTTTGGCAGCATTCCCCCTTTGGGTCGCCTTTGTTTAGAGTACTCTGTAATGTGTCTTTCTTGGATCCCATCAATATCTACCTCCCCCAAGTATTTCCCATATGCAGTAACATTCCCGGTATTACAGCTATGATCCCATTCCCATGAGTCAGTTTCATTTGTTTCCTATTCCACCCTGTCATCATACTCTGAACAAAGGAATTTTGAGTCTACTACACTCCCCCTACCCCTGTTCAACTCCTTCCCTTCCCCCCGCCCCCCCATTCAGTGGGTCAGTCTGCAAATTGTCTCACATCTTTCGGTTATCTCCCTCGTACTTCTAGTCAAGGAAACACCATTACCTTGACCTGGGGCAGGTCTCCCTCTGTTGACAACAACACACGTATTCTAGAGGATAGAGCCAGAGGTCCCTGTATCTTGGTTTCATTAACCTCATTGATGAGTTCCTTGTACCACTTGAGAGGAGTCCTTAGTGCCTCTCGGGATGGTTGTTTCTCACGTGCTTGAGTCCAACTACATCATCGCACCGTTGATATTCGTATAGGGTATTGGTCCGTACAGTATTTGGTCGAAGACCCTAGATGTCACCTGACTCTAGCACATTAATGAGTCTATTCGAGGGACCTAAACAGGTTATGTCCCTTATGATTTCCAGGTTTCATTGGAGACAGTGTTCAAAAGCCCCAGCAACACTTCTATATAGATTTATGATTGATACAACATACTTGTACCATAGAGACTCTGACTCTCCATCAGTGAGTCCATACAACTATGTACCGTCCCAGATCCAGCAGGATATTAGTCATGAAGATATAGCATTCCATGAGAATGCCATGGGTCCAATGTAGCATTTCTTCAGATCAGCATTGTATTTAGCCTCTCATTGAGGAAACCACTATGTATCATCAGTTCTATATGATCGACTCTTGTATTATAGAGCATAGATCACATTATTCTTTCAACATTGTCACAAGCATGGGGATGCCTGCCTCATCCATATACATGTCACACATTATTTGTATCTCACCCATTGATGGGAACCATATTAATACAAAAACCAAAAGCCACCATGCCCCAGCCCCAGAAGCACCACCTCTCCATAGAAAATCCTATGATGTCCACCAACCATACGATTAACTCCTACCCTCACACATTAGGGGGCAATCTGTTAACCCAAAAAAACCCTCACTCAACTCTACATGGCCTACACCACCCAAGGACACCCATAAACGACCCTCATTTCACCCCATTAGACCCCCACACCCTCAAAAAGGCTTAAGAATGAGAAAAAGGGATTAAAAACCCACAAAAGAGCCTAAATAATTTCTCCTAGGGGCTAAAGCCTGTAAAAAGGGGCTAAACCCCCTAAAAGGAGATGAGAACCCCAAAAGGAGCTAAAGTTAGGGAGGAAGGGGCTAAAAGACCAAGAAAGGGGCTAAAGCCCCAACTAGGGGCTTAAAACCCTAAATATCCCCAAAAAACTATAAATAGAGGGGTGGGGGTCACTCTCAAAAAATTCCTCCCTTGCATACTGTTATGCTGCACGTGGATGCCTTGAGACCCTTTGTCTCTCAAGCCACCCACACTCCCTCTCCTGCACTCTCCATTGAGCCATAGCTCCCCCATCCAAGAGAGGTGCTTCTCCAAGACAGGGCCCCATTTCACCAAAGAGAAGGTATACCAGTGTTCTTTTTCTTGCATTTTCTTTAGTGTTTTATAGTTTTTCCTAACCCGTTTTTGTTTGCAGGTTTATTTCTAACATGTTTTTGCAAGTATTTTGTTTCTAATAGTTGTTTGCAGGTTATTGGAGTTGAACCCTAGCCATTTTTGTAGAGGGGTTCTCTATTTGTTATTTTTCATTGCTGTTTAGTTTCGTTTCTTCTTTTACTTTATGCATTTCCATCCATGAACCTATCCTTCCATCCTATAGACGGAAGGTAGCCATTCCTGCCCTGTAGCAAGGGAGAAATCCCTGCTACAAGGAGGGCCACCATCACCTACTCCTTGGGAATTCTTTAGTTCAACATACATTTCCTCTACCATTTATTACAAACCCATGATTATTCAAGGAATTCTTTATCAAATTCAAAATGATTTCCATCTCTCATACCTTCTTTAGGAAATGACATCTCTACTCATGAAAATGTTCTCTTTGAGCCAATTCTATGATCACCTTCACCTAATAGTGAAGTATTTTTCTTCTTCGATCCGATCTTTGGATTGAATGCTTCAATATGCCCTTCTTTGTTCTTAATTCTTGATCTACTTAATATTCACACACTCCCAATTCTATATTTAAACCAACTCTGATAGCACCTGATTCATTAGTTTTCCAAGGATATTTGTAACCAGAGATTGTATGTGTGATTATAAAAACTATTAACTTATTTAAAACTTATTTAAAGGATTCTAAACAAAAACTTAAAATAAAACACAGAAGATAGGGGAAATGCAAGTAAATACCAATGCAACCCAAAAAATAAAGAGAGAAACTTGATAATGGATTTCATCTCTAAAGGCCTATGTCTCCAAGTCCTTGCTTCCAATGGGGACCATTTTAATTCAATTTTCAAATGCTAGTTATATGCGTCATGGAAATGGATGGATGAAATAGTTTTAAGTGCTACCAATAATACTAACAAGTCTCTGAAAGACTCCTCTCAATGTTGAGAACTTCTCGACAATGGCTCACAAGTCTTCAATTACAGTTTTGCAATGTAGAAGGACAATACAACAAAACTTGCGCCAATATTGCAACACATATAATTGCATATTAAAAGAGAAGGTGTAACTCAAGCTTTTGAAACAACCTTCACAAAGCTCACTTGGAATCTTTCATCAACTCTATAACTCTACATTTCTATCAAAGAAAGAAAACACCAATTCCTAGACAATGAGTGAAGTTTGAACCAACTATAACTATTTACAAAAAAGGATAAACACACCAATGCAATACCTCAGGCATACAAAAAGAGAACTCTGTCTCCTACGCAGTATCTTCAAGAACTCGAAAACCACACAATTTTATCCTCTAGTCTAAAGCTTCTTCCAATACAATGTAGAAGCTCAATCATGTATCAACACCAATTTTCTATGTCCATTGATTCATCAATCAAATCATCCAACGATTCTCTTCGTCCATCTAGTGATTGATCTGTACATTCTTATCATCAATTCCACACCAATTTAGACATACATACATACAACCATCACTATAATGATTCATTCATCGAATGATACCAATCATCCAATCCTCCCTTTCGCTCCCTTCCCTGTCCATCTCCCAAGTACGGATTAAGTATCACAATGAATTGGTTTTTGGATTTGCGGTTAGCATTTAGATCTGTATGCAATGCATCCCATCGGGTAAGAAATATGATTCAATGCTCAAATAATCCATCAAGATAAGACCCAAGATCAAATGCATGATCTTAGAAGGATGATTTATGGATCAAATGCAAAGATATCTGTTCAAAATAATAGAAAAAACAAATCCACAAGCAAAGGCATCGACTAGTTGTGACCGTTGATTACGATTTGCCAACTATGTTGGATTGATGATCTATAGTTCCATGATCCCACCTATGGAATTCAAAATTCATAACTCCAAACAGTTGTGACCAATTTAGTTGTGACTAGACTATCGAATTAGTTGTGACCATTGATTAAGATTCGCCAACTATGTTGGATTTTTTATCTACACTTTTTTTATCCCACCTATGGAAGTTAGAATTCATAACTCCAAAAAGCACATAAGATCATTGTAGAATTTCCAATGTCGACTTTCCGAAGTTGACTATTGATGCTGACTTTTCACTCTTGAATTGTCCTATTCCAACCTGTTCCAACTGTTTTGACCCCGACATTGGAATTTAGAAGTCGGAAAAGGTAACTCCCATTTGCAACTATCCTCCCAACTCCCGAATCCTAACCTTCGTCTGTTCCTATGTCAGAAGTCGGCAGTCGAAACGGGCTCAACAAAACTACAGTTTCCACTCCTGACTCTTGATCACAACTTCATAAGTTAGAGATAGGCCGTGCTCCTACATGCCACATTTCGAAAGGTAATTGGTCCAAATGTGAAAACTTCAAAGTGAGATAATTTCCACATTCGAAGTCCAAATTGGACAAAATTGGTATCATCAAAACGATTTCGACAAGATCCATACAATTGTAACCTTCCCTTAAGCATTTGAAGAGTTTGAATTTTAGTCATTTGGGAGATCTTCCTGGATGAATGGTTACATGCTTAAATATATATAGGTTTGAGAGGATTTGAGGGTGTATGATATTCTATATATATATATATATATTGCGTCAAGAGGATTTGAGGGTGTATGGACTTCAATATATGTCAAAAGGATTTGAGGGGGTCAAGACAATATATTTTTAACATTTTGAGGGAACTTGTATCTCATCATCCTTCCAGCTTTTGGATCTGTCAGATCACCTAGGATCTATGGAATCCTATCATGTTGTCACTATGATGTAATCCATGTCTCTTGAATAATACATTGATTTGGTTCGATTATGCCTTGTCTTTGGCTCTTATATCCTCTTGGTTGGATCTTTGGTTGGATGTGATTTTGATAGTATTACAGTGATTTGGCTGGATTTCATGCACTTACTTTGACTTCTTCAATTAAGGTACATAATATCCTCATTTCATTCGTTTCATTAGTTTTTATCATTGTCATAGAAATACAATATCAAGCACTTGAAACTTAAATAAGGAATCCTTTCTTTTTATTTCTTTTAGGCATTTCAAGGGTGATTTTCTCACATGCTAATAAAATTGGAATTAATGCATATATTTCGTTTGGTAACAACATACATCAATTAAGGACACCCCCTTGAAACTAGAAAAGCACCAAGTCTAATTAGAAACATCTAACAATGACAGGGTTAGATTGCATATAATTATTAGGCATGTATGTCAATGCAGACAGTACCCAAGGTATGATACAACCATAATAATTAAATTTTAACTAGAGATGACTATAGACTTTGACCCTCTTTCACAACAAAAATCATCAAAATTCTTGTGACTGAATAAAAGTGATATCATCACAAAATTTAATTGAACATTGTCATCTAACAACATTAAATGATGTTTTAGTGTTTATAAGACCTTAGGAAAACAAACCTCGCTTCCTAATCATGGCCCCTTCGATGGATTACCCAAATTGATTAAAAAAAACCTTGACAATCTCATACTATGGGAAACCCAACACCATTCAAATGAAAACAGTGTACTCATTTAAGCAAAGGACTAATCAATTATAAAAACTCACAAAAACAATGGCATTCCATATCCATTTCACTCATAAACAAGAACATAATTAAATTGCATCACTAGAAACAAACAATAATACTTATCTCTTAATAAAAGGAATTCCATGGAAATCACTATATTCAAGTAAAGTTTCCCCAATTGTAGGAATCGAGGGAGTATCCCACTCCCCCAAAAAGGTAGGATTCCACTAGAATGAAGAAAACGAACTAGAGACTCACAACTCACTCAACCGAACCCAATTTATTTCAGGCTTAGTCAATATGCACTCTATCGATCACTCCAAGCAACTCATCCAACAATCAATTAGTAATGGCATTATCATTCACTTCCCTACACAAAAAAAGGAATATATTTTCCTTCTCTGCTCAATAGTAACTGAGGAATATTCTTCCCTTCTAGATATCGCTAGTATAAACAAGAAGAATCCATTTTTTTGATCCCCTTTTAGGGATAACCTAGCATATCAATTTCTTTTCTTTAATATTTCTTCTAAGAAACAATTAACAAGGAAAGTGCAGGTTTCATAATAGTCCCAACCTCCATTCCCTTCAACACCCATCCATATCTCATCCTAAGTCCACAAATGACTCTTCCATAGTTGATTTAGTCAATTCCAGGTTTTGTTTATTAGTCCAAACATGAGGAATGTAACCTTTAGAACTTGGGTAGTGCTTGATCATGACAATGGTGAGAGTGAGAATGGTGAATGAAAATGGATTCCAAGTCCCAGGAGGAGATGAATGGATTTACATGATGAGGTATGGTGGCTCACATGTTTCTAGTTTCCCCATGTTTATTATACCCAACCTCATGCCTCCATAATTATGTGAGGTAGACATTTCTCACCAACCAACACATTTATTCAACAATTGGCTTCTAAGACAAAGATGGTGGATGAATTTTGATTACAACACTTCCTAAAGAGGTAGGAGTTCTTATAATCACAATTGGAAAAAGAGTATTGTCTTCCCACATTCCCCACTTCCTCTTCTCCTCTAGTGGACTCATAGCTCCTCTTGTGCTCTCTACATAAATTTTGGGCCTTTATATTAATTTCAACAACAATATTTATAGAGATTGAGCATATTGTACATAAAGTATACCACAAAGGCCATGGAAACTATATTTATCACAATTATATGACAATATCCCACTATTCATGCCTTAGCTTTAAGATCCACAGTAGGAATCCATACAAACATATTTACATCATTTACACATAAGATCAAGTTTTAAACTCACATGGGTCAACTCCATTCTTTATAACCTTTTATTTACAATTTACACATAATTTGATCAGACATATTGAAATGGTTAGAGATGGGGCATTACACTTCCCAAAGTTATCTATTCAAAATTGATAAATATAGAAAGTCCCAAGCCAAAATCAAAATAATAATCCTGGAATATGTCATTTATAGGGAATGGTAAAGTTTGACTTTGGAAGAAAAAGAATCAAGACAAATTTATTAGCTTTTAAACACGATGGCTAAATCTAACTTTTGCTCCACATTGAAGCAACCATTCTCTGGTGTTGGAGATATTAAATGGATACTTGTCATAGAGTGTAGAGTAGAGATGGGTTTGAAACATTATCAATTTGAACTCTTGAATGACTGGTGTAAAAGGCATTGTACAAAGTCTCAAAAGGATTACATTGGACCAAGAGAAATATGTTAAAGTGTTTTGTATGTCCTACATATCCAAAATTTATAGTTGCAAGGCCAATGCTTGTATGTGTTCCTGGAAATTATACAACACCTATTTCAAACAATCAGTTGCATTAATGACCAAAAAAGATGGACTAGTTAGTTCAATTGTTGCAAAGGATTAATTCATGGGAACTTATGAAGGAGCTATATTTTGCAAGAAATAACAAAATTCACAACAACCAAGTGTTGGAAATTCAACAGACACAACAAACAATGGAAATGAACTTGTAATTATGGGGTATATATAGACAAGTCTAAACCCCTTGACAACTGCCAATGTGTTGGGATTATTATTAATTCTCCCTTTGACCACATAGTATATTTGACTATTTTCCTAGCTTAGGAGGTCTTCATCACTCCATTAGTGCATGGGGGACACACCTAAGGGAAATATTCCACTTACTACACTTGATTGAATGAGTTTAAGTTCTCGAGGGAGTAATCCCTATAATTTAGGAACCCACTATGATTTCCACTAGCAATTTCTAGTAGTTGGCTCTAGTAGGTATTCAGTTAAGTCCACTTATGCTCTAATCCCCATCAGCTAGGTCAGTACTAGTGTCTCCAGCACCAGTTTCCATGATTCAAGGGAAGTAGGGCACATTTTCAAACCTACCTTCATCAGTTAATTGAGTATGAACTGTTTTAGTGATCCAGAGTTGCATTAGTGAGCTCTGGTGGTGATTTTCCCACATTGAGTTAGCTCTAGATTCATTTTAGGTTGGAAGATTCAAATCCTATCGTAGGAATTCGAATCATCCTATAAGTAAAACCAATGTATTATTATATTAGTTACTGATTCATGAATGTAATCATATTATTCCAATTTTGTCTCCATGTGTGTGCAATTTTTCCATGAGTAATTGATCAATCTATGATAAATTATTCTATCTCTTATGCAGGCTTCTCTTCTCCATTTGAGTCCTACAGGCTTGATGATCCTATGCTTCATTCAATTTTACATGGTATCAGAGCTGGTATCCAAGCCAACAACATACCTCGAAAGCTTCCATTGATGCACTAGAAGCAATTGAGTTCCACATAAATACAGGATTTATTTCCTTGCTCCCTCTGTATTTTGTCCAGAGAAGTCTATCCAGGTGTGATGCACCCAGAGAATGTGCACATGTCAACTTAGAGAGTGTTTGGTATAACTTGATTCGAATTGAGTTGTTTTGCAGTGTTTTTGTAGGTACATTCAAAGGATTTATAAAGAATTTTTTATCAATATAGCTGTGAAATGGAGAATTCAACAACTTTGACTCCCATAATCCTTACACCCTTTGATTACCTTGATTGGAGGGAATATATGCATATTTCCTTACGCAACAAAGGTTTGTACAGGATAACCATGGGCAGAGAGATCAAACCCCAATAGTATATTGAAAAAACGAAGCATCTGAATAAGCTTGATGAAGCTTTTGGATACGTGTGCATCCACATATCCATGGAATTGTTCTTCCATCTTAATGGAATCAAGACTCCAAAAGAAGTATGGGATAATATAGAATCCTTGTTTGGAAAACAGGATGAGCTGAAAGACCATATCTTGGAGAATGAGTTGATAGAACTACAATGCAGTAACTTCGAAACTATACAACAATTTTTCTCAAAATTCAAATCGTTGGTCATGCAATGGAAGCAATGTGGGATTAAGAAGAAGGATGAGCAATTGGTGATCTCCATACTAAGAAAACTTGGCCCATAATTCTCATTGTTTGTATCTACCTTTCACTCTCGGAGAGTAACTACTCCTAATTGGTGAATTCCATCCCTTGATTCCTTCATAGAGTCTCTAATCCAAGAACAAGACAAGTCGATACAGTTGGGAGCTCTCAGAGCCTCTCCAAATCAAGATCTCTTAGTTTGTGAGACAAGGAATGTGCAAGCAAGGAGGAAGCAAAAAGGTAAAGAAAAGAAGAACATTGAATTTGGACCTAAAGATGATTTTGATCCATCAGATGAAGCCTCGAGCTCTAAGAGAACAAACATCAAAGGTCTAACAAGGGAAAGTGATCCTACTGTAAGAAAGGAAACCATATAGAGAAATATTGTATGAAGAAGACCATAGATCAAATGACAAAACTCCTTGAGCGCACAATATTTCCCTCCTTGAAGGTGCAAGGAAGACTGGCTATGGAGACAAGACTGAAGATCATGATGAGAGATGCCATGCACTGAAGGCTAGTTGTTCAAAATCACATGCCTTCCTCATTGATTCAAGAGCCTCCAATCATATGGTTGCATCCAGAGAATCATTCTCTTTATTACCACTTACTGATGGTCGAATTATTCAAATGGGTGATGACACTCAAATTCGAGATGAAGGAAATGGTTCAATCAAGTTAAAGCATGGAGTGTTCAAAAATGTACTCTATGCTCCCTCCTTAGCTGTAAATTTGTTATCTGTATGCAAAATTACACATACAATCCCACCAAAGTGAGTAGTATTTGGTCCTAACTCAGTGGATATCTCAGATATCTCAACTGGGAAGATTATAGAAAAGGGTGTTGCAAACCATTCCTCCAAGGCATATTAATTCTCACACTTTATTCCATGCTCAGATCCCTTACAGTCTTAGCTACCATTTGAAAGGGAAGGTAAAACCATTCTACCTACACATTTTACATATGATAATTTTTCCATTAGTGTTTCATATTTAGAATCCGAAGCAAAGGACCCGGTTGAATCAGTTTATGAAATTGAAGATAAAGTTCACAGTGATCCAGATCCAAATCCAGTACCTATTCCCAATCCTAGGCCTTAATGGGCTCAAAAGGTTATTGAGGCAGCTGGGAACATGACTGGAGAGCTATCTGACATGAGGAGAACAAGATCCCAATTTCAAAAAGAGTTCCTTGCGCTATGTCAAGCAAATTCACTTCCTTCATAGAGGTGCAATAAGCTCCCAAAGAGATGCTACATGATGGTAAGGTCTGATCAACAATTCTTCTCACTAAAGAACAAATTGGATCACGTCACTCTTCCTCCACAAAGAAGAGACAAAGGAAGCATTACTTCTCCTGTCTATCATCGGATTGGAAGAATATGGAGAGGTTCACATGCACAGTCTCGGGATACTAGTGCACACAAGGACCATCACATTGCTTCACTGCTCCACAAAGATGTAGGTTGCAGAAATATTTTCACAAGTTTGTTATTAAAGAAGAAATTTTCTCTTAATATGAAATATTGATCCTGATTTCCTATTTATTTTGAGGGGGGGTGGGGGGGGGGGGGGGGG
>LPNX010927685.1:61035-117115 GCA_001517045.1 Pseudotsuga menziesii
AAAGATGAAAAAACACATTTAACACATTACAAAGAGACACAGATATAAGGTGGTTCACCCAAGAGATGGGCTACATCCACACATAAATTTCCAGTCCTTTTATCACTGTCCAGAAAGATGAAGGGATACTACCTGCAACAACATCTCCACACTTCTTCTTCACGCTCTCACACAATCACAGGAAGTGTTTACAATGCTACAATACAATATACAATCGTGTTACAATGCTTTCTTTTATAGGGGAAATACCATGGGAAAATACTACAGTTAACCCAATACCATGGGTTCGCAAAACTATTGGCCAACAATCATCCCAAAAGTTGGGGAATGAGTGTACAGTAAACATGGGGTACAAACATGATTGAATAAACATATCTGAATCTAGGAGATGAGGATCCACAACCAACAATCTTCCACTTGAAGACTAATCGCAACAACTCCACCGCTGTTGCACTTTTTGTACTATGCTCTAGACCTTGGACTTAGATAATTTATTATTTTCACCTTCATGCTTGAAGGCCAATAGAAACTGAGTAGGAACTCAGTGTCTATCTAGTTACTCCCTTTTTCAACATGTCTGCAAGATTTTGGCTAGTATGTATCTTTTCTAGTTTTAATAGTTCTTTATATAGAATAGATATTATGAGTGGTACTTGAGCTATATATGTTTATTCTTTGAATGAAAGGTTGAGTTCTTTGCAAGATGAATGGCACTCTGTCTGTCCCTATACAACCTGCTATTCTCCTACTTCTTACCCAATTCCTCCATGAACCTCTACAACCAAATCATCTCCTTACTAGCCTCTATAGAAGCAACATACTCTGCTTCCGTTGTTGAAAGTGCAAAAACCTCTTGCATTTTTGAAATCCAACTTACTGTTGTTCCACCCACAGTAAACACATACCATGTGGTTCTCCTCATGTTGTCTTTATCACCATCCATATCCGCATCAACATATCCCTATAGAACAGTTTCTGAACCTCCAAAATATAATGAATGAGAAGTGGTACCTATCAAATACCTGAGAATCCACTATACTGCTTTCCAATGCTCTTTGCCTGGATTATTCATATACCTTCTCACAACTCTCACTACATGTGCAATATCTGGTCTTGTGCACACCATGGTATACATCAAGCTTCGAATTGCTGATGAATAGGGAATCTTGGACATGTAATCTATCTCTTCTTGTGTCTCCAGACACATCTCCTTACTTAGTTTTAAATGGATGGATAAAGGTGTACTAACTGGTTTTTCATTCTACATTCTAAACCTATGCAACACATTTTCTATGTACTCATCTTGAGACAATGTCAATTTGCTATTTTTCCTGTCGCTTGTTATTCTCATACCAAGTATTTTCTTTGCAACACCCAAATGATTCATCGCAAATGATTTATCTAGTTTCCTTTTGAGCACATTTATATCCTGCATGTTAGACCCTTCAATAATAATTTCATCCACATACAATAACAAGATAATATATCTTTCGTTATCTAGCCTCTTGAAATAAACACAGTGGTCAAAATGACATATATCATAACCTTGTTCTGTCATAAACTTATCAAATTTTAAATAACACTACCTTGGAACTTGCTTCAGGCCATACAAGCTCTTCTTCAACCTGCAAACCAAATTCTCCTTCCCTTTGACCTCATACCCCTATGGCTGCTACATATAAATCTCTTCCTCCAATTCCCCATGGAGAAAGGTTGTTTTTACATCTAATTATTCAATATGCAAATATTCTACCGCCACTAGACTTAAAATAGTTCTAATTGAAGTCATTTTAACAATGGGAGAAAATATTTCATCAAATTCTATACCTTTATTTTGTGGCAAACCCCTTTACAAAAAGTCTAGCCTTGTACCACTTCTTGCCTCCATCTTCTTCCTTCAACTTGTAAACGCATATATTCTACAATGCCCTTTTTTCTGCAGGCATCTGATCCAAATCCCAAGTCCGGTTTCTTACCAATGAGTCCATCTCCTCATTCATGCCTTGCTCCCACTTCTTTCTAGTTTCTACCTGCATTGCCTCCTCATAACATTATGTTTCACCAGAATCAGTCATCAATAAATAATACAGTGAAGGAGAGAATCATTTAGGGTTTTTACTTAACCTAGTAGATTTTCTTACAGTTGCAGGAGTTTTAGGTACCTGCTGTTGTTCTTGATTTTCTGGTGTCTTTGGAACTTCATTTTTTTTTATTTCATCAAGCACTATGTAGTTTGTGTTTTCCTTTTCCACTTTCTTTCCCTACAACTTATCTTTGTACATAAACTTTTCATTGAATACTACATCTCTACTCCTAATGATTTTGCAATTTTCAAAATCCCATAAGCGATAACCAAAATCATCAACCCGTATCCAATAAAGGTACATTTCTTGGATTTAGCTTCAAGATTTGTTCTATCATCTTTATCAATATGGACAAATGATTCACAGCCAAAAGTTCTCATAAATGAGTATTTTACCTGTCCATGCCTCCTTTGGAATCCCATCATCCAAAGCGCTTGAAGGCCCTCTGTTTATTAAATAAACAACAGTTTTTACAGCATCAACCCAAAACTGTAAGGGAAACCTTACATGCAATCTCATACACCTTGCATGCTCCATGATCATTCTATTCATCCTTTTTGACACACCATTTTCTTGTAGTATTATAGGGACTGTCTTCTCTCTGTGAATCACATTGTGTGAACAGTAACTGCCAAACTCCTTGCTGTATTATTCACCTTTATTATCAGATATGAGACATTTCAACCTTTTTCCTGTCTCATTCTCAGCCAAATCTTTCCACTTCTTAAAAGTATCAAACATATCATATTTTTGTTTAATGCAATAAACCCAATTTTTTCTAGTTGCAGCATCAATAAAAGTAACATAATAATGAGAGCCACCAAGAGATTGTACCTGAGCTGGTCCCCATACATCTATATGGATAGGCTCTAACTTTTCACTCTTCTTTTGTTTCCCAACCTTGAGAAATCTAACTCTCTTATGTTTTCCATAAGCATAGTTCTTACGTAATTCCAAACTTACCTACTTCAGATATGAAAGTAGTCTCCTTGAGTGGAGAATCTGCATCCCCTTCTCACTCATGTAGCCAAGCCTATGATGCCACAATGTCGCACCTGTTTCTATGGAAGCTACAGAGATAGAATAATCACTATTATGAGAACATAAATATAACTTACCTACCCTATATCATTTTTCTATTACCAATGATCCTTTAGTGATATTCCACCATGTTTATCCAAACGTAGACAAACAACCGCTATGTCCCAACTTCCGTGTTGAGATCATATTTCCTTTCATAGCAGGAATGTGCCTTACATATTTTAGCATCCATTCACTTCCATTATTTAACTTAATATGTACCTTACCCTTTCCAACAAGTTTACATGGTTCATCATCCCCCAATAAAACATGTCCATAATCACCTTGAACATAATCATGAAAGAATTTCCTATGGGGTGTAGCATGACATGAAGCCCCTGAATCTACTATCCAATAATCACTAGTATTATCTAATGCAAGAATCAAAGCATCTTCTAACACATCACCTGCTACTTTCGCTTCCTGAGTAGTTTGTTGCTGCCTCTCACCTTTCTTCTTTGGTGCTTTGCAGTCTTTCTTTAGATGTCCTTTCTTACCACAATTCCAGCACTCTATTTTTCTGAATTTGGACTTGGATCTTCCCTTTTTAGACTTGCTGCGATTTCAAGCTCCTTCCTCTCTCATTTTGTCTCCCTCTGCTCTCCATGGTCAACGCATTACCTGATGTCTCACCTGTGCTTTTTCTTTGCATTTACTTGCTAAGAATAACACCAACAACATCATCAAACTTAAGAGTGTTTGACCTAGGGAAAAGATATGGCATTAGTTTAAAAATTATGAACTATAGGGAAAAAACCCACTTTGAAAATAAATTTTCTATAAATAGTTCAAAATAAGAATAAAAACTCACCATTTGATTTTTAACCATAAAAAGACAAGTTTTACCTCTACCTTTGATTGCTCGGTGGGGAAGATTCGGTGGACCATTCCCAAAATCGCAAGTGTTAGGTAAAACTACACTCCATGCTCTTTCATTTGATCCAAGCAATTGTCAATTTTGAGCCTTAATTCATGTTTTTAAGCGCCCTCAAAGCATGGACATTGTGTACTTATGGTATGTTAATAGTCGCGTACACACGTTCTGTACGTGGGTTTCCTGAAAGACAGTCACGTACAGTACGCAACTTGCCTAAAAGATAGCCGCATACACTGCGTGAGGTAGAAAAACAATGTATAGGGTGAAAATTTTTAAATTTTATATGAATCTAATAGTTTGCAATTGCTTGTTTATTAGATTGAAAGATGGTGCTTGAGTGGAGGGAGCGAGAACACAAAGACATGGATCAAGAAGCTCTTCAAGATGGCCCCACAGTGAATGTTTTATGTCAAAGTGGGTTATTAAAGTTTTTTTGTGCCTCACCTATGCAGGCAAATGTCCACCTCTTAGAGTTTTTGATAAATTATTGGGATCATGATTTGGGCATGTTTGACCTTCAAGGTGAGGTTCTAGAGATTACATCAGAGGATGTCTATTTCATTTCCGTTTTATCACGACGGGGAGCTCCGGTGAACTTGGAAGGTACCGACAGAGGCGGTGGCCCTCTAAGTGTACAGAAATATATCGACATAAACTGCGAGCCAGGCACTCAAAAGAGGGGTAGCTACATCCCTATTGTTCACATACGTAACTTTCCTTTACAGGTATTGACGAGCACTATAGTGAGGGTTGCAGGGTCATCATAACTTCACCTTGCAACTCAGAACTAAATGAGACTAGCAGTAGACTCTTTGCTGGGAGCCTTATATGACTGGTGCTCGAGAGTGAACCCAATAATGTGAAAACAATTCTCTGACTGCAAAAGAGGCAGGAGGAAGAATTTTGGTTATTACAGCATATTAGTAGCCTTTTTCTTTGAGAGAGTGTCAGGTTTGAGTCCTGCAGTACGATTGCCAGTTCGTTCTCCCCGTCAGCCTAGGTTGAGTAGGTGGGGAGATATCTTCCTCTGCCAGAAAGGTGGCGGATAGGTCCATAGGTCTATGATGGTGATTTCTACTTTTGGTGGGAGCAATAGTTTCCAGCCTTGGAGCAGTTTGAATATGCTGGATTAGATTTTCGAGGCGATACCGACATCGTCCTCCCTCCAGGAGGAGCATGGGGAGGGTTAGGTAATTTTTCAAAATTTTAAAATTTTAATGAATTTTAATTATAGCGATATATACATATGTATAAGAGTTCTAATCCTTTTTAAAAATGTCAAAATGAATATATTGGACCAATCCTCCCTACTAGGCATCCACGCATGTATGTACATCCTATTTTGGGAGAGGACCAGGGTTTGATTAGGGTTCTTGAGGGGAAGCTAGCCAGGCTTACCCAAAAAGTACCTACCTTACGGGTTGAACACATCACTGCCAACATGCAGGAGTTAGTGGCTAGTGTACCACTAGTCTGGATACGTCCTCTAAGGTGACTAGCCATAACAGTGCTTGTGTACATAGATGTTGTTGAGGCTACTGAATCCGAGGCTGAAGAAGCCTGAGTGATCTGATCCCGGGGGCTAGCCCAGAAAGTCATCGAACCTGCTCGAAACAATCGGCACCAATAGGATCATTTTTTTGACGTTAGTGCAAGTGAACATGAGCATAATATAAGTGTGTAACATAGAATCATCCACATGAAAATGAAAAATCATTCAAGCACATTAGGGACACGATTTGATTACGGAGTTCACCAGATCTCCTGGCTACGTCTCCGGGCCTACTCCAAAATAGAGTGACCAATCCATTGCAAAGATGCACAAATACATAACATACATCACAACGGATTCACCTGTAGAGTCTTCATCATCTGTTCGTCTCTACCGCCGCACCATAACTGCCTCTGATGGGTCACATAAGTGCACAAGCTATAGGAATCAATCGAAGACTGCAGAAATCAAGCAAGCAAATGCCTGCCTCCTTTGTCTCGAGAAGTTGCCAGACTTGGACATGAAGATATTTTCCCAATGTAGCCAATCACACTCTTTCAACTGACTCTATGAGCCACGAACCTCGAGCGGATCAAATACTTGCATAATGTTGCAAATCGCACTCTTTCAACTGACTCTACGAGCCACGAACCTCGAGCTACACCACACGATCTTCTGCAGGATAGTCTCAATAGACGACAATGTGTTTGCATGACAAGTGCATCAATAAAACCAAAGTCACACTCTTACCAACCAATCCCTTCACCTTTGTCCTTCGGGATGAGTGTGTAGATGGTTGCTACTTTCCTTCAAATTGAAATTGAAATGTTGCCTCCTTGAACTGAATCTGCTTCTTTGTCTCCTACACTGGCTCACCTTCGGACATGATGGAGCCATGCTTTCTCTCTGAGCTGGAACTACAAGGTTGGAGCCTCTCCATGAGCTTCTCCAATGGAGACCCCCAATGGGGCCTCTCAGATGCTTGCTTCCTCTATGGGCTACATCTCTCCAAACTTGAGCTCCTTCAAATGCACATGACAAGTGCTTAAATAGGAGAAGCTACTCTTGGTGGCATGATACATGTGATTCTTCAAATTGGGATTAGTTACAAATTGGTTTGGCTTTTAAGAACATAAACCAAAATATGGATCATGGCCACATGCCCATGGATTTTCACACTTAGTTACTTCCCCATAATGACATTTACAAAATCCAACAATAATCCATTACATAACAAAATCCCCTTTTTAAATAGCATGTTGGTTTTTCAACCATAAACCAACTTGTTACAACTCCTTTACAAATATGGCATGTTTGTTTTTGGTCACAACCATGCATTAACTTCATAACAACTCAAGGAATAAAATAAATGAGTAATATGTGAGTAATTTTTCCACTCACTTCAAATATTAATCATTTTACAATTTCTCATGAGTAAATGCATGAATGTCCTAAAACTCATTTCAAGCACAAATGCATGCATGCTAGTCATCATGCCACTTCATCATGCCATGTCACCATGCTACATCATCATGCCATGTCATCATGCCACATCACCATGCCATGTCATCATACCACATCATCATGCCATTTAGCATGCCATGGCATCATGCCACATCATTATGCCACATCAACATGCCATGTCATCATGCCACATCATCATGCCGCATCATCATGACACATTATCATGCCATGTCATTAGAATGCACTTTTTGACTACCACGTGGCAGCTTGAGGGAGTGCCACGTGGCACTTCAGCCAAAATTTTCCCTATTGGGGCCAAACTTCAAAATGAAATATCTTTTGCATCCGGAGTCCGTTTGACACACCATCTGCACCATTGGAATCGGCTTGAAGAGATATTCAACATGGTACTATTTTTGTTGCAATATGATGATTTTGAAAATTGGCCTTTTTAGATCCTCCCGGATCATTCCTCCCCACTGGGAAGGCTTTTGGTCCCCAAAAGCTTCTTGCATGTATGCTCATCTACTTCTTGCTTCATTGGTGCCTGCACAAACTGATTCCAATTCCTGGATTTTCACACACTACAAAATTTTGCTCATAACAGTCCACAACCTGCAACACTTGTTAGCCTCCTCTAATACCACTTGATCTGATCCTGGGGGCGAGCCCAGAAAGTCATCGAACCCGCTTGAAACAATCGGGACCAATAGGATTGTTTTTCTGACATTAGTGCAAGTGAACATGAGCATAATATAAGTGTGTAACATAGAATCATCCACATGAAAATGAAAAATCATTCAAGCACACTAGGGACACAATTTGATTACGGAGTTCACCAGATCTCCTAGCTACGTCTCCGGGCCTACTTCAAAATAGAGTGACCAATCCATTGCAAAGATGCACAAATACATAACATACATCACAACGGATTCACCTGCAGAGTCTTCATCATCTGTTCATCTCTACCGCCGCACCATAACTACCTCTGATGGGTCACATAAGTGCACAAGCTATAGGACTCAATCGAAGACTGCAGAAATCAAGCAAGCAAATGCCTGCCTCCTTTGTCTCGAGAAGTTGCCAGAATTGGACATGAAGATATTTCCCCAATGTAGCCAATCACACTCTTTCAACTGACTCTACGAGCCACGAACCTTGAGCGGATCAAAGACTTGCATAATGTTGCAAATCGCACTCTTTCAAATGACTCTATGAGCCACGAACCTCGAGCTACACCACACGATATTCTGCAGGATAGTCTCAATAGACCACAATGCGTTTGCATGACAAGTGCATCAATAAAACCAAAGTCACACTCTTACCAACCAATCCCTTCACCTTTGTCCTTCGGGATGAGAGTGTAGATGGTCGCTACTTGCCTTCAAATGCAAACTGCAATGTTGCCTCCTCGAACTGACTTTGCTTCTTTGTATCCTACGCTGGATCACCTTCGGACATGATGGAGCCATGCTTGCTCTCTGAGCTGGAACTACAAGTTTGGAGCCTCTCCATGAGCTTCTCCAATGGAGACCCCCAATGGGGCCTCTCAGATGCTTACTTCCTCTATGGGCTACATCTCTCCAAACTTGAGCTCCTTCAAATGCACATGACAAGTGCTTAAATAGGAGAAGCTACTCTTGGTGGCATGATACATGTGATTCTCCAAATTGGGATTAGTTACAAATTGGTTTGGCTTTTAAGAACATAAACCAAAATATGGATCATGCCCACATGCCCATGGGTTTTCACACTTAGTTACTTCCCCATAATGACATTTACAAAATCCAACAATAATCCATTACATAACAAAATCCCTTTTTTAAATAGCATGTTGGTTTTTCAACCATAAACCAACTTGTTACAACTCCTTTACAAATATGGCATGTTTGTTTTTGGTTACAACCATGCATTAACTTCATAACAACTCAAGGAATAAAATAAATGAGTAATATGTGAGTAATTTTTCCACTCACTTCAAATATTAATCATTTTACAATTTTCTTCAGGGGGGATTGGACACCTGTGTAGAGTTTTAGTTCTCGACGCGTTTCGGACTGCATAGTTGAGTCCATCTTCAGGAGAAAACATATCTCAATTGAAAGCTGCACGAATCTTTACATTATTAATATTGTTGTGTTATGATCTTTAGTTTTAATTTTTAATTTTTAGAGAGCCGACTTTAATTAATGTATATATGTATATTATGTACATTATTTAATGATGGTTAATGTAGTCAAAATTTTTTTTGATTTACAATAATTTAATTTTGTTCTTGATCTTAAAATGTTTAAAAGTTTTGTTAATATTATTTCTTTAAATATTATAGTTTAATTGTTAAAAATTATAGTTATGAAATAATATTTTTATTTTTATTTTTAAATTTTACTTTTATTTTAATATGTTTAAAATCAAATAGTTTTATAGTAAAGAAATTAAAGAAATTATTAAAATTTATTAAACATTTTTTAAAATTTTTTACTTTAATTTATAATCTTTCATGAAATTTAAAGATTTTTTACCTAAAATTCAATTTTTAAACTACATTTTTATAATTGTCTTTTTTTATTTTTATTATAAATTTTTAGAATTTTTTAATTTTCAGTATTAATTTTTAATTTTTATGTTTTGCAGGGAGTGAATGATCGGTTTCCATGAGTCACAAAGGGTAAGGCCATCATCCCTATTGAAGTTTCCTGGGTGTTTCTCAATCTCAATTGCTTCCCGTATGCGTTTCCTCAATTGCTAAGACTCTTGCTTCTTCAATGCATACATGGTGGTTAGTCTTTGATGAGTGCTCGGCTCTCTAAAAATTAAAAATTAAAACTAAAGATCATAACACAGCAATATTAATAATGTAAAGATTCGTGCAGCTTTCAATTGAGATATGTTTTCTCCTGAAGATGGACTCAACTATGCAGTCCGAAACGCGTCGAGAACTAAAACTCTACACAGGTGTCCAATCCCCCCTGAAGATAACTGCAACCTGTGAAAGCCTTAATGAAACCATTTTACAATTTCTCAAGAGTAAATGCATGAATGTCCTAAAACTCATTTCAAGCACAAATGCATGCATGCTAGTCATCATGCCACATCATCATGCCATGTCAGCATGCTACATCATCATGCCATGTCATCATGCCACATCAGCATGCCATGTCATCATACCACATCATCATGCCATGTCATCATGCCACATCATCATGACACATTATCATGCCATGTCATTAGAATGCACTTTTTGACTACCACGTGGCAGCTTGAGGGAGTGCCACGTGGCACTTCAGCCAAAATTTTCCCTGTTGGGGCCAAACTTCAAAACGCAATATCTTTTGCATCCAGAGTCCGTTTGACACACCATTTGCACCGTTGGAATCGGCTTGAAGAGCTCTTCAACATGGTACTATTTTTGTTGAAATATGATGATTTTGAAAATTGGCCTTTTTAGATCCTCTCGGATCACCGAGTGCAGGGTGATCGGGGGGACCAGGGTGGTCCAAGTGACTAGGGTGGTCAAGCTTAGGCCAAGGAGAATTTGATGGAATTTGATCCATATTTTGTATCTTTTTTGTATATTATACAGTTATGAATGGATCTAAGGATCAGAGACTCGACCTATCTATATGGACAGATATTCACACACACACACACACATATATATATTGCCGGTTTATTTACAAATGTTTTTTAATGTGTCTGCTGTATATTTTTATGTAAAATGTGTTAAATGCCAATCTAGGATATAATTAGCATATGCATCAGTTAATGAATTTTGATTTCTTGGAATGTGATTGAATGTAATGAACTCAAAATTTCTTTCCAATAGCCTAACTTGCATAAACTGATGTAATAGAATAGGGTTCCACACCTGATAAGCTCGATTGAGCTTGGAAACCACCAGTTGAGAGTCCAGTCAGACTTCCAGCTGAGTGATACCATGTGATCCAGATGGAGATCGGTGGCCACCCACCTATTCCACTGGCTCAAAACAATTGTCCATTGTGGCAGTTTCCTAGTTATTTTTCGGCAGTTTTTCGAGTCCTAAACTTCTGGGGCCATTTTGAGGACTTAAACGACATTTTTTGGAGATTTGGGGCCAAATGGTTGCCATCAGCATGCATTTGGCCGACCAAAAGTTGTAAAGCTTAGACCGACCTTTCCAACAATTTCTCGAACGCCCAAATCGGAGATCGTATGCAAAAGTTATGACCCCGGGAAGTTGACTGTTCAACTTACCACCGTGGGGCCGCAAACTTTATGACGGTTCATCTTCTAAGGTTACGTTTTGGGACTTTTGGGGTTCTCACCTCGCTATCATTATTATAAATAGGCCCCTTTGGCCTCATTTTGTATTCAGCTTGGCACGAATGAGCGTAGCGGCCACATCTCTTCTCAGAGATAGCTACCACCATTCTAGCAATTGTATTACAGTCTGTTCTATTTCCACCATTTAATAGAATATGGGTTTACTGTATCTTTGTTATCTTCGCAAAATGTCTGTCATTATGATTTTGTATATGTTCTTTCATTTCGTTCACGCATAAATCCGGATCACCATGTGACAAAGCATCCCATAAAAATTCAATGACGACCCTATATTCAGCGACATTATTGGTAGCAGGACCTAAGCAAGTGCCTCCTGAGGCAACTAACTGTCCTGAGGGAGAATAAATGACCCATGCAGCTGAAGCCAACTTACAAGTGTGGTGACTGGCACCATCAGGGAAACCTATGAACCACTCGAAAGACATCTGTAACAACTAGCAGATGGTATAAAAAACATAAACCAATGACCTATTGGACATAAAAATACATACAGTAAAATACAGGAAAAAGTGCTATGCCTAAGCATAGTACTTTTTCAGGTAGAGCCCATTTCTAGGCTCAGGAAGCTTATTCCCATCGAAATCAATCAATTCATATGCACCCTTCTTGAACACCTTTGACACGACATAAGGCCTCAACCACATAGACCTGAATTTTCCTACCCCTAGGGGTTCTTTGTCTTGGTCCCAAGGCAAAACAAGCTCCCCTTCATAGAAAATCCAAGGCTGGACCGATTTATCGTATTCGCTTTTGGCCCTGTTTTTATGAGATTGGTTTGCTATCAGCGCATCTCTACATTTTTCATCAATATGTTCTAAATTTAATAGACGTTCTTCCAACTCAGTCGTGTCAGGTAACACATGAATAGCAATTCTTAAGGACAAGATTTCATATTCAATTGGGGTAACGGCTTCCACTCCATGAATGAGTTGGAAGGGGGAAAACCCCGTAGCAGTTTTTACATTGGTTTGATATGCCCAAAGTGTAGGATACAACATGATATTCCAGTTGGAACGGGCTGCATTAATAGTACGTTTGAGGATAGTTTTCAAAGTTTTATTAACAGCCTCGACTTGACCGTTTGCTTGAGGATAGAATGAAGATGAATGTTCTTGTCTAAATCCTAGCATAGTGGTCAATTCATTCATCATGCTATTTTGGAAATGACCACCATGGTCAGTGACAATCACTTTAGGTATACTGAATCGTGCAATAATTTGATTGAACACGAAAAAAGTTGCAGTCCCCCCGTCAGCTTTAAAGGTGGGCATTGCCTCTACCCATTTCATAAAATAATCTACAGCGACAATGATGTATTTTTGCCCCCCATCCGAGGCTGGTTTACATGTCACATAATCAATCCCCCACTTCATGAAGGGGCCCACTGAGATGATGGGAAATAACGGAGCAGGATGCAACCACATCTTTCTGGTGTAAAGCTTGTTGGGCAACCTATATGCAAGTTAATTAAAGCTAACATACAGAGTGTTCAATATTTATTGTCAACCTAGGGAAGTCTTTTATTTCAAGGATAATATGCACTATATATGGTTAAACACTAAGTTGTTGTAAGTAAATGATCCAACTTTCTTGTTCAGCCACACTCATCCCATAATCCACTTAATTTGATTTACTTTCTCAAGAATACAACCACAATTACCTTTTACGATTCTTAATCTAGAATTGAAAGATTCGGGAAATAACATCTAGATTACTCTTGCAGAAAATGAAATCCTGATTGCCAAACCATCTAATGATTCACCTAATTATCTTGATTTAGTTATTCTAGAAATCCAAAGGACATAAATTGAATTCAACTATTCTATAAATTCAAAGTACAGGAATGAAATTCTGCAACTATAAAAGCAAGGGAATGAACTGCAAATATCTACAGAAACAACAATTGAAAGAACTAGGGATGAACAGGGTTGTTACAGCTATCACATAGTTCATAAGGGACAATTACCTATACAGTCGACTGACACACGTTACCAGTGCAATCTTAAAAGAAATGCAATTATTGTTTATCCAATAACACACTGTCAATCAATAACTGTTGCAGCTTACTATGAAGAAAGGAAATTATCACAAAATCACACAATAGAATAAATACCTAATTAACTCAACAATCCCTGTGGGAAGGTGGGCCCAGCCTTCACACATAGATGCTAGAAATAACACACGTTAAAATGCCGAGATCTGAATCAAACTCCTTGTATTAGAGATGGAAGATGAGTCATGCAACCTCAATCAGCTAATACAATAATTTAGTTAAATTTTCAACCCCTGGCTCAGAATAGTTCCCCATATTTATACAATTACAGTCATAACATCCTCTTCCTATTATTGGGAAGCCATGAAGATCTCTGATCTTTAGGCTGCCCCAATTACAATAAACGGTTACAATCGTGGCAGGATGAGAGTAGAAGATATAGGGAATCTATTATTCGACCTAGAAATAATGATCCTGATTGATTGAGAAGATATCCCGCAGATTGCAGCTACTTTTGAGCAGCAGTGCATTGTCGCCTCCAAATCTGTCGCAATCTATTGCATCTACCCTTGTACAACTCGCATGGACTAATACACTGGGACCACATTCTTTGAGAAATGATGGAATGGATGGTGATCAGCTTTAGCAATGAATGTCCATCCCTTCTTTGGCATGTTCAGCCCGCTACACTGTATTCTCTATATCTCAAAATATCTTTAGAAAACCATCATATGTTAGCATAATTTAAGATGTAGAGCCTTGATTACCACAATCCTAAGCATTAATAAAATAAGACAACGATTAATCATACCTTTATGACTTGAGGGACCAAGTAAGGGAATAACATCTATTTAGCATGCACAATAGGGTAGGATGAGGAAAAAAGTAGTGGATAAGGGTGGTAAAAAAGGGGCCATTTCTATGCCCAACATCTCCCCGCAACTGTCCTGTTGCATGACCTCATGCAACAACCTCCATTATTTTGAATCTGAATCTGGCATTATGCTTCCTTCATGGAGAAAAGAAAATTTGTATGGGAATTCAAATGTTACTTCTTTTTCTATAAATCCCTTATGGACAACCCAATATCTCCAACACTTCTGCTCTTCTGCCCTGGTTAATGAGAAATCTTCCTTGTATGGCTTTGCTAGCGACTAGATGAGAGGAAATTTAAATTTTAGTCCCAGTGAATTAGCCCCACATTCCCTTATGCATCCAACATAAGCCTCAATCCTGGAAAGTGCTTGTTCAAAATTTCTGTAACAATAGGGGTCCCTATTTCTAAGGGTTGAGGCAACCTGCCATCTATGCTGACTACCTTCCAAAGCCGTTTGTTGATGTATGGAAATCTGGCTAGTACAAGTAGAAATAACCCTGTCCTGCAGTTCCATTATATGCTGAGTTTGGATGGGACATGAGAGTAAACTTTGATGTCGAGCAAGGAGAAGACAGGGATTCTGAGGTTCACTTCAGATCCAAAGATTGGAATGGGCTTCATTGTGAGAGAAAGTTTGGAAATAACTTTCCCAGTGAACATGATTGCTCACAAAGGAGGGAAAATCCCTCAGCTGAACATCACCTAAGAAAGGAATAGGATTCAAATGGTGGTCCAAAGGACAAGCCATCTCATGCAAATAAAGCTCACACGACAAATTTTGGTCCTCAAAATCACTACCCATAAATGTTTCCAAGAATATCAAAGAGGTTTCTATTTCATATGACCTCCCTTCTTTCACATCCCTTAGTTTAAACCAAATAAAATGCTCGAATAAAAACACAGGGTAAGAGGAGGATGGTACTTTGGTGCCCTATAATTCCTAAGAAAGAGCATACAATTGGTATTTTTCCACCTTCATAGAATTGAACGTTTTCAACTCCCTTAGCTCCTTCTGTATTTCTTCCTCATGGAGTTTCTGGGTCATGAGTTCTTCTGCCCATTTTTCCTTCAGTTCCTTGATGGTCTTTCTATGTTAGGAGAGGGAAACCATCCCTTCCTGATATCTCTCCACCTGGCTCCTCCACTTCCTTACTTGTATTCTCAAGATCGAGAGTTCTTCTGTAAGCTTCAGGATTTCTTCTTCTTCAGGATGTTCTTCCTTATCAGAATCCAGATTGATAAAATTTTGAGGAAGTTCGGTCCATACCTTATCACCTGATGTGCCACATTTAACATCCTCCACTTCTGAGATCACTTCTGGGGGTACTGGTTCTTGTGTAACAGCGTCCCTTCCTGGAATTTCTTCTGCAACAACTTTAACCATAGGTTGTCTTGAAAGAACTTCTGGGGATGCTGGTTCTTGTGTAAAATCATCCTCTTTTTGGGGTTCTCCTATAGCAACTTTAGTAGCTGATTGTGAGGATGTTGGTTCTTGTGGAGCAACTTCCTCCTAAATTTTAATCCCCTTATCTACCTGATTATTAGCTGCAACTTCAACAGGGGGTTGCAAGGCTGCTGGTTCTTGTGTAACAGAGCCCTACCCATCTCTTTCTTCATGCTGCTAGGATTGTAGAGTTTCTTTTATGTCTTTTTCCATATGGAGCCGTTCCTCAAGGATTTAAGTCTCACCTGAGGATTTTGATTGTGTTTGTTCATCCTCTCCTAAATCCAAATCAGGAATGATATCCATTTTGAGGTTGGATTCTTGTTGCATCCTGAGAGTCTCTATTGAAATTTCCGAGGATGTTGGTTCTTGTGTAGCAACATCTTGGTTTAATTCCTCATCTTCCTGCTGTTGGGATTCCATTTCTATTATCTCTGTGTCATGAGAGGGCTCAAGAGTCATAGTGCAAATTTCTTCATTGAATTCCATAATGTTTTCAAGAATTGGTTCTTCTTCTTCCCCCATTTGGGTGGCCACTTAAACAAGAACATTCAAGGATGTTGGTTCTTGTGTAACAACCTCTTTTTCAACCTCATCATTGTTTTGTTGCTGGGGTTCCATCCCTATTGGTTCTGTGCCCTGAGAAGGTTTAGGGGTCATAGTGCAAACTTCTTCAACAAAATCAGGAATAACCTCATCCTCTGGTTCAGCTGTCCCGATCTGGGTGGCAATTTCAACATGAATATTCAAAGATGTTGGTTCTTGTGTATCAACATCCTGTTCATCTGCTACTTCCTTTTGCTGGAATCTCTCTTGGGGAGCCTCACCATTTTTCCCATCAGGTTGTCCCTGTTCTTCCACAGTTGTAGGTGCGGGCTGTTGTGTTACAAAGGCATGAACTATAACCTTGTAACCTATCTGGTTAAATATTTCTCCACACACAAGACAAACCACTCTTTCTCCTCATCACCAACCTTAGCAGGAGCTGATCCCCCTAATTGGTCTGCAGCTTCGACCAATGTGTGCATCTTCCTTTCACTCTGTTTCCTGCATGCTTCCTTCCAATTTTCTAACTCCTTCTAGAGTGATTGTACTTCCTCCTTTAATAGCCCATTTTCATACAAAAGTCCTTCGATTTGAGGTTCTTTTGCAGCCGGTTCTTGTGGGGCATCATTTGCTTTGGGTCTAAGAATGGGGAACTTGATTTGTGCTTCTAGGGTTTCCCATATTTCCTGTGTTCCTTCTGCTACTATAATTGACCTGGTTCTTTTTCGTCTTATTGGTGGTGATGCCTGTATTTTATCTTTTGATCTCCTTATTTTTCTATGTGATGCTGGAACTTCCAGATTTGTGGCTAATGTAGAAGGGATATCCTCTGTTTCGACATTTTATTGTTCTTCCTCAATTAGGGTTCCTCCCCATTCAGGAGAAGATTCAATAGTCAACACCTCCATGTTTTCTTTTGTTATCATAGCTCTAACATATTTGGTTTCAACCGTCACAGCATCTAATGATTCTCCGTTTTCAACCTATACTATCAGAGCTGCCCTATTATTTAGTCTTTCCACAGGCTTTTCTTGTACATTCTCTCCCAACTTTTCTGCTTGATCTCTTGACTGATCCTCCGAGCCAGTCTCATTCCCCTCCCCCCCCCAACTAAATTGGAGGAACTCTAAACCTCTTGTTGCTCTACATTCCCCCCCAACTGTGAATTGGTAGGCTCTTCTTGGTTTTGAACAAGCCCCATGAGTACAAGTACTTCTATTTCCTCTTCTATTGGAACACCAGGCAAAAGAACGGGTTCCTGAAGTTGACCTGTAAATTGCTCCCAGGTTTGGTTTTGTTGAGAAAGGGCCCATAAATTGATTAACTGAATAAGGCCATAGTGGGTAAGGAAAGAGATTGGATTCTTGGTGGTTCGGACAAACCCCGCCATATGATGTAAATCATTGAATAAATAAAATGGAATGCTTAGCAAGGCCCTATGATGGAGATGAGATATGAAAGGACATTCAAAGCGATAAACCGTTTGATACCTACCTTCATAGGTGATATAATTCTTGAGGAAAATTGATACTTGATTCCATGTCTAAGGTAGTGATTGAAATGCTATCCCCCTCTGTGATGGTTGAATGTGCTCCCCTTCCCTAAGAAAATCTTGTACTGCTGTAGGATTGGGGGTTCTTTGTCCAAACCAAGCTCTGCCCACCTGAGGAAGGCTAGTGACCTCAGCCACTATTACTTCAGAGAATTCAATACATAACCCCTAAACCTCTGAGTGGGTTTCTGTAAGATTCAAGGCGGTTTGTAGAGTTGTCTCATGATGAAACCCATTCAAACGTTGGAAGAATTTAGTCCAACCCGCAGCTTGAAAAATAGCAAAAAATTCAGCATTTATTCTGAGTTCTCTCATATGTTTGGAGGTTCATGCTGAGCTGGAATACCCATGTTTGTTTTCCTTCAAAAGTGTGTTGCATTCTAACAGATTATAAATCCCGACAATGGAGGTTAAAGCACAGAGTATGCATGAACAGCTGAGAGTGGAGTTGGGTAAATTCGAAAAGTTTCAGAGCATGGGATTATTTGGAATTTATCCCAAATTAGGAAAGGTGGTGGTTATCAGGTAACATAATTTGTCATTAAGTTGCATGAGTGGATGGTTAACGATATGGAGGTGTAATAATGGGCACAGAAAGGAAGGTATGATTAATATTGTCAGATCCAATTAATACTTAATCAAGTAGATAATCAAAACCATACCTTCCAAAATATGTGATGGATGGTGACCTTTGGAGAATAGTAGAGCGTGTGAAGTGCAACCATTTAAGTGTAATTATTATTACAGGGATGTTGTAATGACCTTTTCCACTGGTGAGCCAAAACCATCATGTCAAATTGGTCGGAAACATGATGAATGCTGAAGTATAAATCGGAATCGCCGTCATCAGGAATTCGAGCAAGATCTGGAGGAGTTTATAACCACGGTTGCAAAGAGTTCTGCCAATAATGGAAGAGTCACAGCCGCAGACCATAGAGAAATCAAACAGTTTATCAAAGTTGCGGCCTTGGATTATAGAAAAATCAGCTAAATGTGGCAGAGTCGCAGCTGCCGAAAAAGGTGAAAGTGGACAATAGTAAAACAGTGTCGCAGCTAGTGGAAAAGGTGAAAGTGGACAATACTAAAAATGGTGTCGCAGCTACTGAAAAAGGTGAAAGTGGACAATAGTAAAACGGTGTCACAACTTCCCAAAATGGTGAAAATGGACAAAAGTAGAATAGTGTCATAGTTGTTGGAGAAGGTGAAAGTGGACAATAGTAAAACGGTGTCGCAGCTGTCGGAAAAGGTGAAAATGGACAAAAGTAAAATGGTGTCGTAGCTACCGAAATCACAAAAAGGATTTAAGCTGATGGAATTTTTACGGTGTTGCAGCTGTATGGAATGGGATAAAGGCAGAATTTTTACGGTGTTGCAGTTGCCCAAAACGGGATAAAGGCAGAAGTTTTACGGTGTTGTAGCTGCGTGAAAGGGATAAAGATGGAAGTTTTACGGTGTTATAGGTGCACAGAACGGGAGAAAGGAGGAAGTTTTACGGTGTTGCACCTACGCAAAAGGGGGTAAAAGACTAGTTTTGAAGGTGTTGCAACTGCAACAAATTTATTTAAGGAGTTTGCTTCTAATGCAGGAAGTTATAGAAGGACGACACTGGTCAATAGACCTGATGATGACCACCACTCCTTAGACACGTCCCTACACATTTTATTTAAAAAAAAAAGGTTCAAGTGCAAAAGTAAAAGATAACAATAGCAGTAAAAAAAATAGTTTATTTATGTACAAAGATTCATGTAATATTTACAGTAATTAACTAAGGATTGACAAGGGCTGAGAAAAATTCCTGCTCTTGTTCTAACTGGTAGTCTGGATCAGCTGAAATCTGTGAAGTGAATGTGTCCTTTGAAATGGGATTATGATACAGTAGCAGCCTGTGACCATTATCAAATAATGGTGCACGATTCTCATCAATGGTTACTAGGCAGACCGTACCATTATCAAATACTCTGTTTACCAGGTATGGGCCCAACCATCTTGTGCGTAATTTAACCTTGAAGTCCCTTTTGAATCTTGAATCGTATAATAGTGCCCAGTCTCTCTCGTAGAAGACTTTCTTTTTGATGAATCAGTCATGCCAATTGGATCTTTGTTGCTGGATTAATACTGTCTAATCTATAGCAGCTAAATTATTCTCGTCAAGTTAATTCAATTGATTCAATCTTCTCTTCTGAGCTTCGGTTACATCTAGGTTTACCTCCATAGTTGTCTTCAAAGTCTTAATTTCAAATTCAATCGGGAAGACAACACTTTTCCCATACACCAAGTCATAAGGAGAGAAACTTGCAGTGTTGCACCAAGTAGTATGATATGCCCACAATGCTTCCGAAAGTCTATTAGCCCAATCTCTTTGATGGCTCTTGACCTTCTTGGTAAGGATAGATTCAATAACTTTGTTAGTGCTTTCCACCTAGACATTGGCTTGGGGATGGTAAAGTGAAGCTATCCGATGCTGAATATGGTACTTTCGTAGCAGAGCTTCGAATTGATGTGACACAAACTATTGTCCTCCATCGGTAACCACTTCCTTGGGTTACCCCAAAATAGGTAAAGATTTCACCATAGAGGAAATCGATCACAACCTGGTCATTGGCCTTCACTAGAGCCACAGCTTCTACCCATTTCGTCATGTAGTCGGTATAGAGCAAGATGTAGGCTTTCTGCTTCGAATGAGGGCTGATAGGACCAACAAAATCTAAGGCCCATCTATCAAAGGGTTCAACCACTAATTGTGGTTGAAGAGGCATTTGATCTAATCTATTGGGCTAGCCCATCCTATGGCAGCTATCACAAGAATGGACATATCTTTTTGCATCCCTAAAAAACATCAGCCAATAGTAGCCCATTCTTAGCACTTTGTGTCCTATCCTCCTATCTGCAAAATGCCCCCCATAAGGCTCATCATGGTAGTCCTTCAAAATATGGAATATTTCATCTTCTCTTACACACCTTCTGATCTCAAGATCAGGGCCTATGTAGAAGAGATGACCATCTACCCAACAATACCTGGCACTTTGTTGAATAATTTCCTCTTTTCTCTTTTGGAAAAATGTGCTGGAATCTTTCCTGCAACCAAGTAGTTAGCGACATCTGCATACCAAGGGAAGTGAGTTGAAACTGCAAATAAATGTTAATCTGGAAAAGAGTCCTCAATAGGCAAATTATCATCACTGTTAGTAAAACGAGATAAGAAATCAGCGACAACATTTTCTCTTATAGGTATGTCTATAATGGTAATATCAAATTCTTGTAATAACAACAGCCGCCTAGTTACCCTGGCATTGGCAACAGGTTTATTCATTAGATATTTAATGGTCGAGTGGTCAGTGTGCATGAATGTAGGATATCCAGTGATATAATGTCAAAATTTTTTAATGGAGTAAAGAATGGCTAAGAACTCCTTCTCAGTAACAGTATAATTAAGTTCAGTAGGGGATAATTTTTTACTAATATAATAAACTGCATACGGTGCTTGACCATCCTGTTGTCCTAAAACGACTCTAATGGAAATATCAGAAGCATCTGAATAAATGTGAAAATGTAGGGTCCAATTGGGTCCTCTTAGGATGGGAGTTGTGGACAACTTCTCCTTAAGTTTAACAAATGTTGTCTAGCATGCCTCATTCCAAATAAATTGCACATCCTTCATTAATAGTGAAAACAAAGGAGAGGCAAGTTTGGAAAAATTTTCTATAAATCTTCGGTAATATCCAGCATGCCCCAAGAAACTTTGCACTTCTTTTTGAGTTACAGGAGTAAGTATATTTTTTATTACCTTGATTTTTGAGGGGTCCACCTAAATGCCATCAGCAGAGATGAAATTCCCCAACACCACTCCACTCATCATCATATGGCAATTTTCAATGCTTAAAGAGAGTTGGGTTTGTTCACAGCGAGTTAGAACCTTTTCCAAATTTTTCAATGCTTCTTCAAAATCCTTTCCATAAGGAGTAAAATCATCCATAAAAATTTCCATACTATCATTAACTAATTCTGAAAATATGCCAATCACAGCTCTTTGAAATGTTGTTGGTGCATTGCATAAGCCAAAGGGAAGCACTCTGTATGCAAAAGTTCCCCAGGGACAGGTGAAGGTAGTTTTATCCTGGTCTTCAGGAGCAATTTGGATCTGATTGTACCCACTAAACCCATCCAAGAAGGAGAAGAACTTATTCCCGGATAAGGTGTCAAGTACTTGATCAATGAAAGGCAAGGGAAAATGATCTTTCTGTGTTGCCTTGTTTAGCTCTCTATAGTCCACACAGACTCTCCATTTACCATTCTTCTTGGGTACTATTACGAGTGGAGACACCCACTTGCTGTTTGAAATGGGATATATAAATCCTGCTTCCATGAGTTTCTAAATTTCTTCCTTCATTATGTCCCTAAGATTGGGGTTCATTCATCGTTGAGGCTGGCACATAGGCCGAGAGTCACTTTTGATATAAATATGATGGGTGCACGTATTAGAGGGAATACCCCTCATGTCTGTGTACTCCCAGGAAAATGCCCCCTTGTGTTCTTTTAAGAGACTAATCGGGTGCTTATGTTCATCTCGGGAAAGGCTGGGATTAATATTCAGGGTTTTTCCAGACTCTAACTCGATAGGAACACTTTTTGAATTTTTCAATACTGGAACTATATGAGTGTCACTGACTAATGCCTCTTCTGTGATATTTTCTTGTTCCTCCTCACCTAGAGTAGTATTCAGGATCTGATAAAAAATTTTATTGACAAAAGTGGGTTCACTGATGAAATTATTAATGGTGTCGTCTTCAGTTTCATGTTTAAAAGTCAAGGCCTTCCCTATTGTTAATAATGGTTGAACGCCCTCTTCTTCCTCTGGCTCCATCCATAACAAAGTTTCAGCTTCTAAGCGCGGTCGAGCTGGAGGATAGAGAGTGAGGTTCTTTATCTCAGTACCATTTGATATGGTCATAGACCTAGATCGACAACTAATGCAAGCATCAGCTGTAGCTAACCAGGGTCTTCCTAGGATCAATGGGTGTCCTCCTAGCTGTGACTTGGGTTGTAAAACCAAGAAGTCAGTAGGGTACTCCCACAAATCAACTGAGATGACAAGATCATCCAAAATTCCTTTAGGTTTAATAGTGGATCTATCTGATAGTTCTAAAACGGTGGGGGTTGGCCTGAGATTAGTGAGCCCAAGTTTTCTTATAGTTTCAATAGTCGTGACATTAATTGCTGCTCCTAAGTCTACTAGTACGTTGGGTATTTGTGTATGCCCAAGCTATACAGTGACAGTGGGATTCCTAGGATCATCATATTTGGCCAAGAGGGTTTTTCCCATTATTAATGCAGATAATTTCCCTATGACATGAACACTGGGAGGATCCCTAGGTTTCCTTCCTGGTTTCCTTGTACACAGATCCCGAACAGTTCTAGCATAGATAGGTACATCTCGAAGGGCTTGAAGGAGGAGAATTTTAACATAAAGATTTTTTAACTCTCCTAAGAGGTTAAACTAAGGTTGTCCCACTACCTTTGGTAGCATTAATCTTTCACAGTACGGTGGTTCCCTAATCAGCTGGGTAGGCTATGTGTCAATAGATTTATCGTTCTGTGTTTCAGTAGACATATTAGTAGGATGTTCAGCATCCTCAATAATGGGGGTCACTGCCTTGGATAAATACTGTGGATTCATACCTTCTTCATGAACAGAGGATGGAACATCCTCGATGATCAAAGGCTCCACTACCTTTCCTGATCGTAAACAGATATCATTCCAGGGTACAGGGGTAAGGGAGTAGGCAGACATGTTGACAGTCTCAAATTGATGGAATGTTTTATTATTTGGGTTAGGGTTAGGTTGAGCAGGCAGCTGAGGTTGTATCAGCATATTGGGGACATCATTGTTCTGGAGTTGCAGCTGCGACTGTTGATAAGGCTGAGGATATTGAGGAGGGTATGGCTGTTGAGAAAATGGTTGATGTGGAAGTTGTTGAGAGGGTTGATTATGGGGAAACTAGTTCCCTGGATGGAAATTCCTCCATCTAGGAGACCAAGAGTTTGGTTGGTTCGATGGCTATGGTGGTTGAGCCTAGGGGTTCCAGGAGTTAAAATTTTGCATTGAAGGTTGAGAGGGGTACCATTGAGGATTAGAATAAGATGAAGGGAATTGTGTATTCATATGTTGCATATTATTCCAATTATTCATGTTATTTGAAAATGAAAACAAGTCTAGGGTCATACCTTGATTTCGAGGATACCAGGGCTTCTTTTGTGCAATAAAGTAGGCTAGTTCCGCCTATGGAGTTGATGCTTGTAGAATAGCCTTTACTTAAGGTAGTGATGGGCATTCTTTTGTGTCATGGTTCACCTCGCACAGCTGGAATACTTCTATCTTGTTGAGAGGGCACTCCTTTAGAGGGTGGTTCTTTCTACATCTAGGGAAGAATACACCTACTGTGAGATCCTCTACTGCTTGTTTATGTTTTTCCATTAGGACATCTATTTCCGAGGAGATGGAGCTCATCATTTCTATTTTGAAATTTTCAAGGAGATTGCCTATCTCTACATGGGTGGCTCCTCCATTAGATGACTTCTGATTTCTATCGAAGACATCACGTTCTAATTTGTCTTGTTTGTCTTGCCTGTTATTCTTGGAAGATCCCCTGGAGTACCTTTTGCACAGTTCCACAATTTTCTTGAAGGATTCCTTGGAGATATCCCCCTTTCCTAGCAGGTTTAACATATCTAGGAAATCATCCCTAATCCTGTGAAGTGGGATTATTTTGAGCATATCTAACCCCATATTAGTCTGTCCAGCTCTTTGCACATTGTATAAAATCCTTTCGACAAAATCTTCCAGACTTTCATCATCCTTCTGTACCATTTTAAACAGTTCTTCTCTCTTATCCTTGGTATTGCAATACTCCTGATATTTCTCCGAGAACACCCATTTCATCCTGTCCCAATTAGTGACAGTTCTGCCTCCTAGGCTCATAAACCAACGTAATGCATTGTCTTTCGGACTAGCAGGGAAGAGTTTCAGCTTCTGTGCATTGGTGGTGTAGTCATAGCTATGACAAAGGATATCAAATTCGAAAATAAATTCATCTAGATCCTTTGCCGCTTTTCCATAAAAGTGAAGCAACACTGATGGCGATATATTTTTCATGGGGGTTATCCCTTCTGGTTGTTGAATTGGGAACTGAAGTGTAGCCACCATCCCTTCAGGCAAGGAATTACCTTCATGATGATGATTTTCTCCCATTCCCTCTTCCTCTTCGGAATCATGTCTGTTACTCATATTTTATTCTGTTTTATTCTCTTCGTTCTTCCACTGATAGATGAATTTTTGATGGAACTGTGTCTACTCCTCTTCAGTCACAACCTTCTTCTTAATGTGACAGATCAGATCTCAATCAGCCGATCCTACAGTACTAACTCTGTCCTCGTCTGAAGGGGTATTCGAGGGTGTTGTAGCTCCTCATGTGTTCTCCACTGTAGAACCTGATGCTGGCACTCCAGGGTTGGCAGGGCTTCTTCTAATGGGTGTTTCCTGATAGCGAGCCCTGGTAGAAGAATTGGTTCTATCAACCAAATCATCATTGAATGTTCTTCTCCCCAATTCTGGACCTCGCCCGTGGCCTCAACCACCTGCAACATTAGTGTTCTGTGGGGTTCTGGGATTTATAAGATGATCATGCTGTACCCTTCTTGTATTCATGCAACCCAAATCATGCAAACAGAAAAAGAACTGAAGAAGACTGAATAGAGACAATTACTGGATGCAACTACGAGTGTCTAATACTTATCCTCCGCGGCAACGGTGCCAAAATGTTGGGAAACCTATATGCAAATTAAGTAAAGCTAACATACAGAGTGTTGAATATTTATTGTCAACCCAGGGAAGTCTTTCATTTCAAGGATAATATGCACTATATATGCTTAAACACTAAGTTGTTGTAAGTAAATGATCCTACTTTCCTGTTCAGCCACACTCATCCCATAATCCACTTAATCTGATTTACTTTATCAAGAATACAACCACAATTACCTTTTATGATTCTTAATCTAGAATTGAAAGATTCGGGAAATAACATCTAGATTAGTCTTGCAGAAAATGAAATCCTAATTGCCAAACCATCTAATGATTCACCCAATTATATTGATTTAGTTATTCTAGAAATCCAAAGGACATAAATTGAATTTAGCTATTCTAGAAATTCAAAGTACAGGAATGAAATTCTGCAACTATAAAATCAAGGGAATGAATTGCAAAGATCTATGGAAACAACAATTGAAAGAACTAGGGATGAATAGGGTTGTTACAGCTATCACACAGTGCATAAGGGACAATTACCTATATAGTCGACTGATACACATTACCACTGCTACAATCTTACAAGAAAGGCAATTACTGTTTATCCAATAACACACTGTCAATCAATAACTATTGTAGATTACTATGAAGAAAGGAAATTATCACAAAATCACACAACAGAATAAATACCTAATTAACTCAACAATCCCTATGGGAAGGTGAGCCCAGCCTTCACACAGAGATGCTAGAAATAACACACGTTAAAACGCTGAGATCTTAATCAAACTCCTTGTATTAGATATGGAAAATGAGTCACGCAACCTCAATCAGCTGATACAATAATTTAGTTAAATGTTCAACCCCTGGCTCAAAGTAGTTCCCCATATTTATACAATTACAGTCATAACATCCTCTTCCTATTATTGGGCAGCTATGAAGATCTCTGATCTTCAGGTTGCCCCAATTACAATAAACTGTTACAATCGTGGCAGGATGAGAGTAGAAGATATAGGGAAGTTGTTATTCGACCCGAAAATAATGATCCTGATTGATTGAGAAGATATCCCACATATTACAACTACTTTTGAGCAGTGACGCACTGTCGCCTCCAAATCCATCGCAATCTGTTGCAGCTACCCTTGTACAGCTCGCATGGACTAATACACTGGGACCACATTCTTTGAGCAACGATGGAATGGATGGTGATCAGCTTTAGCAATAAATGTCCATCCCTTCTTTGGCATGTTTAGCCCGCTACACCTATATTCTCTATATCTCAAAATATCTTTAGAAAACCATCATATGTTAGCATAATTTAATATGTAGAGCCTTGATTACCACAATCCTAAGCATTAATAAAATAAGACAATGATTAATCATACCTTTATGACTTGAGGGGCCAAGTGAGGGAAAAACATATATTTAGCATGCACAATAGGGTAGGATGAGGAAAAAAGAGGTGGATAAGGGTGGTCAAAAAGGGGCCATTTCTGGGCCCAACAAGGATGACAAGGATGACAGCACTTCATGACTTCCACACAATATTTAAAGACCGTGGGACAGAAATAACCGGCACGTAGGATCTTCTGGACTGTTGCTAACCCAAATAAATGACCCCCACACACTCCACTATGGGCATCATTTAGGACAATATCTGCTTCCTCATGGGTAAGACATTGACGCAAAATAGAATCTACCCCCCTACGATATAAAGTATCTCCTATAATGAGGTAGTTCTTGGCATGTAGGCATAGTTTAGGTCGTTCTTCCCGCGATAAAGCTGCAGGATAATTCAAAGTCTGGAGATAGATAAGTATATCTCCATACTAGGGGTAAGAGGTGGAAATCAAAAAGATATGCTCATCTGGGAATGAGTCTTCTTCAATGGCTACATCTTCTTCTAGTCGAAATTCTGCAATGAGCTCAGCAAAAACTAAGGATTTTTTGGATTTGGCAGATTGAAAATCCAAGTCAAACTCTTGGAGAATGACTATCCATTTGTTGAATTTTCCTCCAACTATCCGTTGAGACAAAAAATATTGAAAAGGATTAACATCCACCACTACCATCGTAGTCCTTAGTAAGATGTAGTGACGTAACCTCTAAACAGCATAAACATCTCCTAAAGCCAACTTCTCGATGAGAGAATGCCTAAGTTTAGGTTCAGCTAAAGCACGACTGAGATAGTAAATGACATGCTCTTGGAGCTTATCATCCTCCTGGACTAGGACTACCCCTATGGTTGACTCAAATGCAGCCAAATACAATATAAAATCCCTAGAGTAATCTGGCGGACGTAATAACGGTACCGACAACAAAGCTTTTTTTAATGCCTCGAATATGAGTCGTGCAATTTCATCCCATACAAATGGGGTGTCCTGCTTTAACAAGCACATGAAACACTTAGTAATCTTGGCATAATTTACAGTGAAACATCGAAGGAAATTGGACTTCCCCTGCAGGCTCTGAAGCTGCCTAATAGAATGAGGAGGAGGTAGATTTACAATGGCCTCAACTTTCAAAGGATCCACCTGAATGCCTTTGTTAGAAACAATGAATCCGAGCAATCTCCCAAACTTGACATAGAAAACGCATTTGAGGGGATTCAAGTGAATTTTATAGTATCTGCATCGTTCAAAAATCAAACGCAAGTGATATGGGTGATCGATCCTCTTTCGAGAATGTGCAGGCAGATCATCAAGCTAGGGTTTGACAATGGCCTTAATATCGTGAAAGGAAAAATTCATTGCCTGCTAAAAGGTTGCCCCAGCATTTTTCAATCCAAAGGGCATTTTCTTGTACGCGAAGGTACCCCAAGGACAAATGAAAGCCATTTTATGTTGGTCTTCCAGTTTAATTTGAATTTGATTATATATGGAGAAACCATCCATAAAAGAAAATACTTCACTTCCCGTGCAAGCATCAATAATTTGATCTATAAATGGCGTGGGATAGTTGTCCTTAGGATAGGCTTTGTTCAAATCTCGAAAGTTAGTACACACACATATGGTCCCTTGTTTTTTTTCAACAAGAACAGGGTTGGATACCCATTCTATCAAAGCTATGGGATAAATAAAACCAGCTTTCAGTAGTTTCTCTACTTCAGCCTTTACTGTCGCCACTTTACGCGAGTTAAAAGGTCTCAACTTTTGCCGAATAGGTTTAGCGTCATGGTATGTTCATATTTCTTGCTCGACTATAGATGGATCAATGCCTGACATCTCCTCGTATGACTAGGCAAAAACATCACGGAATTCCTTAAACAAGGCCGTATAGATCGCAATCTCCTCAGGAGAGAATTTTGCGTCGATATGCACATTTTCCACAACGTTAGGATTTACAGAGATGTTGATAAAGATAGTAGCGGAAATATTTGCCATGTTCCCCTTGGTAAAAATTTATTCCCTTGGTAAGGGATTAATGGGCGTATCAACATCGTCTGCCAGTCTCATATGAAACTCTTGGTTCTCTATCCTGCTTAACTCTGGAAGAAAATAGGATCGATGGTGAAGATCTTTGCAGATCTTATCTCATCTGCACATGGATTTTGGAATGGCTTCATCCAAAGGTAAAACCATATCTAAGCAATATTTAGAATGCAAAGAGTTTTTTGCCCAAGCAGGCAGATAAGCTTCTTCCAGTTCCTCTCAGATTGTGAGGGGGACCGAAATGGGATCAACAATGGTATGGGTGATAGCTTGATAAGACAATTTCACTGCTGATAAGGGAACTTTCGGTTCATGGTGGGAAGGGAGAACCCAAGGATCAATCCTATCAACAACCGTAACAATGGACTTCCCCACACTAGTAGAACCTATATAATTAATCAGAGCTGGAAAATCAAATGTGACCATCAATGATGCGTACATTCCAGCCCCTAATCTCTCTAAAGTAGGTTTGACCTGATCAACGAATGGTATAGTGGGCTCATTAGATTCCATGGGGCCTTTTCAAGTAAAATTGAGTTGGTCAACAATAACCAACTTCCCTTCGTGTGGAAACACTACCACCCGAAAGATGGCCGATGCAATAGCAGACATGGCATAAGTCCAACTTCTCCCCAAGAGCAAGTTGTAATCCAAAGGTGCATCAATCACCTCTACCTCAACAGACATAGCTTTCCCTGCCAGCTTCATTTCAAAAGCCGGTAGGATACCATGTGGACAGAATGACCTTCCGTCGAAAGCAGTAAGTAGGGTGTTTGATGGGACTAGCTCTGGGGATCCAAGAGCTTTCCAACATGACAAGGACATAACACATGTAGAAGCACGCTTGTCGATAACTACCCTTCCAATGGTCTTTCCACCATGGATGACATCTATCGATAAGGATACATGATATGGTAGGCGAATTTTGAAATCAGACAAATTAAATTTCGCCATGAGACTCGATGAGTCCATATTACCTAAGGCTTCTAAGAGTGCATCCCATTGGGCGGGACAACTCTGTAACACCTCTAAAGCTGAGATTGCACAAGGTGTTTGGGCTAAGTCTTCAACTACATAGTAGTTTGATGCAGCCCTAGCATTAGGATTATGCAAGGTCTTCTTAAAGACACCTTTCGGTATCTTGGGCATAATTTCGGCAGGTTTCTCAATCGTGAGAGGGTTATAAGTTTCACCTATTGACTTACCCTTCTTCGAGGTCTCTTTTTCATATTTTTTGTTCCTAGTCTGTAGTAAGGTTTGGGATTGAACCATGTTGATATAATTGGGGTCAGGAGCATTTGGGGTGCCCCCTATTGCATTTGATGCTGAAGCAGAATTCTGTCCCTGGGGAAAAGGATCCTTCAGGATAGCTAGTTGTTAGGCTTTTAACAGCTTCTGAGCTTGTTCCAGAAGGGGACATATATGGGTAAGGTGATCTTCATGGCACAACTTACATGGGAATTTCACCTTCTTCTTTTCTTTCTTGCCCCCATCAGCACTGTTTGCGGGTTTTTGCTTGTTTTGGTTTCCCTCCGCTTTCTTTCCTCTCTTCTTTTTCCCACCGGGCTGCTGATTGCCCTTCTCAGAGGTTTCTGCAAAAACATTTGCATTTTGGGGTGAGGGGGCAACCTGTGCTACCTCTGTCATAGAATGTTTGACAGATAGCTGATGGAGCTGTTTGGTCAAAGATTCTACAGTGGGAGAATTTATGGAACCAACTACACCATTGGCATGGGGTCCAGGCTTAGGTTTCTCTGCATCGTATGTTGGCCTCGGTGCCTCAGGGATAATCTCATATAAGATACCAGACTGAGAATATATCAAATCTAGTTGTTGGGCCCTGAGGATAGCTTCTTCCTCATTCGTCACTCCTGAAGTAGACACCTCCTTAGATATATAAGGCAATAAGGACTTAAGGAACCATTCTAATAAGAACTCAGGAGGAATAATGGCTTTAATAAGGCTCTTCCATCTTCTCCACTCTTGGATGTGATCCGAGAAATGGGTGGCCTTGTTCTGCCGGAAGGTAGACAACAAGTCTGTTCCAAAATCATATCGGGCAGGAAGCTGGAATTGACTAAGAAATGAATTAGCCAAGTCCCAAAAACTACTAAACATAGCAGAAGGCAACTCAATGTACCATTTTGTTGCAGTACTCGCCAAAGTTATTTGGAATAGCCTCAACCAAATTGAATCTTTGTTTAGTGAGTTGGAAGAGCACCATAAATGGAAAGTGGTGGCATGAGCTCTAGAATCGTAACCAACTTTTCCTTTGAATTTTGGGATATCTGAGGGCAGCTTGGTAGGGACGAGTGGCCAGGAGGGATCATGTCTCACCGGGTCATTCATCAGTTTAGACAAATCTGGCAAGTTTAACGTTTCCAGGAAAGGAAGCTTGGGTCTAACCAGAGCACTAAAAGTACCACTTTGGGGATTAGAGGGACTTGCCCCCATATTCCCATATGTGAAGGTGGGGTTGCCCCTTGCTGTCGGTTGTGAAGTGGATGGGTTACTTTGGAAAGGATTCCATCCATAAGCCACAGGATTGTTTGTGTGAGGTGCAGTATAAAAGGTCCTGGCTGCCCCAGTCAAAACTGGGGTTTGAAATAAAGGAGCAGGTATCCCTCCGCTAAAAAGTGAAAAGGGAGAGCTCGTGAATAGAGCTAAAACCATAGTTTGAAAACCTTGACCATAAGGGCTAGTGTTTCCAAAATGCACCCTACATATGAGGGTGTTTGGCCTATGTATGGAGTGGATGGGGGAATGTGCCCCCCATTCCAAGGAAATCCTTAGACAAAAGCCAAGGATCCTATAGGACCACTCTAGGCAGTGTGTGCAAAGGAAGTAGGAACTATAGGTACACTAGGAATCCCAGTGACCATACCACCAAAAGCACATGCTAGACTTGTGGGAGCCGGTGGTTGAACCACTCAGCTCACAGGAGTTAAGGGTGTAGTAGGTATACTTGTTCTAAGGGCACCTACCAGGGGAGGTAGTACCCCTTCAGCCAGAGTGGCTGAGGTGGAAGTAAAAGAACTTTCTCCTATAGTAGACATTATCCTGCCCACAGGGACACCAATCACGGGTGGGTCGAAAGGACGAACCTAAACGATCACAGTATCATTTAAATTAGTTAGAGGTTTATTAAAATTCCTTGCAAACTCATCAGCCTGCAAGTCTTCTATCTCTACTGTGTTTAAATTAAAATGGTTTGCCCTAAGTTCTGGTTCACCTGGAAATTCGCTAACTCCTATTGGTTCAGAAGAACTGTCTATGTCCAATCTATGCCTTTGAGGGGGAGGTGGAGGTTCCAAAGTAATAAGCGGAGGAAGGTTTTGTAACCTTCATGACCTTCTGATAGATTGGTCCTCCATGATTGTAAATTTGACTCTTCAAACCCTAAGGTCAGCTAAACACAGACAAACCACAGAGCAATCATTACAAAAATTCCTAAATCCTCAACAATCACAAAGGGTACACGATATGCTTTCCCAAGGAAAGCCAAGAGATAGTTTCTTGGCGTCCTTGAAGAGGTTCTTAGGCACAAGCAGAGGAATCACCCACCACCCTCCTACACTTTCAACAAGGGTTACCTTCCAAGCCCATCCAAGGTGAACCATAAATAGTCTTCCGGTTTACCTGTGTATAAACCCTATATGTTAAGAGACTAGAGGCTACCTTAACTATATCAATAGTCTGGGGGGACAGTTGCAAGCCTGATTCGTACGCATGGGTAGGGTAGCTGAGCCCAAAACTATGTCTAGGATAGAATCCCCAGATGCATAAAAACCTTGGTCTATGTTTCGACAAGGAATTAGAGGGTTATCTCCTCAGTCCAATGCCTCCACGCGACATCGTGCTTAACTCCCGTTTGATAGGAGCTTCCCAGATACTATCGATAAAGAGAAGGATTTACCTATCGATTGGCCCACTATGTCTGAATTTAAGTACTTATGGGGAGTTTACACTTCCTATCCCACAATTCTAGCCTAAGCTAGTAGGTGTATGGCCCTATAAAACAAAAATCACTAATAAGTTTTAAATTATAGCGTTCATTTTAAGGGTTGTTTGAAGGCAAGTGGAGTGAAAGACTATGATGTTATTGACTCGATAAGAAATGTAAAAACGGGTGTATAAATCAATTTCAAAGAAAATTATCACTACTTAAAGAAAGATTTTCTTTTTCTTTTCTTTTTTGTAAATATAAACTAATGAAAATGCATCTAAGAAAGAGAAAACTAAGACTAATTTTTGTAATTTTTGAGATTTTATTTAAAAAATGAAAGTAAAAACTACCATATGCAATTTGAATGTAAATGTTTCCAATGCTTTTCTTTTCACTTTTCAAATTCCTCAAAGATTACTACGCACCTAAATGCAAAAATTCTTGAGTATGCTTGAATAATCTAACTATATAAAGTAAACAAAATGAAGTAAAACAGATTTATAAAAACCAAATATCAACAACCTAAGGAAGACTTGGAAAACACCTAGCTGGGGAAGACACAATGAATGGAAATCACTGAAATGAAACGAAGGCAAGTGACAAACCAACACTATTCAAAAATAGAATGGGATATACGGTATCTAGAACCCTAGTCACTCATTCAGACAACCAGCACATGGACCGATCACCCAACAGGAAAATCCACTTCAAATTGCTAAAAGAAAGACAATCCAACTAATAAAAACGCAAGGGCTTACCGAAAAGCACGAAGTATGGTTAACGGGGCTATCAAAACTATAGTGCAATTATAGTAATAAAGACCATCAAGAAAGACAAAATTTGTAAAAGGACAGGGACAAGAAACCCTACCCCAAAACATTTGTTGCTTAGACTTGTACACGACTGTCTACAAGAGCAACCCGCATACTGTACGCGACTGTTTAATACAGCAACCCACGTACACAGACCTCTGTATGCGACTGTGTAGCATAGCAACCTGTGTACAGGAGTAAAATTTTTCAACAAAAAGAAAAATTATGAAGGTCTTCAAACACCACTATAAGTTTGAACCAATACAAAACACCACACACTGAATCAAAGCAAAGACCGGGCAAGGATCTACAGAGTTAACCCATACCAGGCTGGGCTCCCCAACGGAGTCACCAGTTTTGTTGTTCGGGATTAAACACCTTTGTAACTTAGGGTCTGGGGTTACCAACTTACTTCTAACCTTGCAGACAATTAGCTTTAATAAAGTACAGAAAGGAAATAGGAAGAAATACTTGACTCACCCGATTACCAACGATTTATCCAAGCTTGATCTTCTTCTGCTCTGCTTCTCTCCAAAGCTTCCAGGGATGCACGTCCTTCACCTACAAAGTGAAAATTATCCAAGTACAATGTTATACATGTATATATGACAGGTTAGATAAACAATATATATAGTGCTTAATTGAATATATTCATCAACCATAATATATGAAAGAGACTCAACACAATGTTGGAAGAAGAATTCCCTTTATTAACAATCAGTGAATGAGATAAGTGTACAACCCAACGCTTGAGACAAGGACTCCTCTGCAACCAAAGGACTCCGAGTTCTTCTTCTCCAAGACTTCTGAAGATATACCACCAGCATAACTTTGCTCTCCAAACTTGATTCATCAATGCCCTCCCCAAGGCCTCTATTTATACTTTGGGAAATAGAGTGGTTTTGAAGGTTGAGGAGGTTGAGATAGTTGGAGTGGTTAATGATTAAGGCCCAACTAATCTCCATTAATCATGATTTATATTTTTTAATGTCGAATCAAGGTGTAGGAGACTATTAATATAGGCAACCCGTGTATGACACGCGAGTTGCTTAAAGGAAACCCGCGTATGCTGATGTACGTGGGTTGCAATGGAGATAGTCGCGTATAGTACACGAGTTGTCAATGGGAATAGTCATGTACGTATGTGAGTTTCAATGAAGATAGTCGCGTACACCATTCAACACTTAGAAAAATAATATGGCAAGCTAGTTGAAAGGTAAATGCATCTCATGTCATTCCCATCTATAGTGTTTTGGCAAACTTCAATCCTAAGATGTCCTTTTGTGTACCAACATAAGGAATGTCGGCACTCGAATGGAGAAGTGCCATCTAGGTTGATAACACATAGTTACTTACAACAATGACCAAGTGATTTCAGCTTTCTGGCAATGAGCACAAGATTAGAAGAGCCCTAACCTCATCATCAAAGTTCATGTTTACAAAACTTAACTGACTCGTAAATGTATTAAACTAATTTAAATTGTCAGCAACAGAGCCACCTTCCGACATCTTGATATTAAATAAATGCTTCATTAAAAAAACTTTGATGGAAGCCGAAGGTTTTTCATAGAGTTTTGCCAATGCACTCATCAAACCCTTTGTTGTTTTTTCTTTTGAAATATTGAAAGCCACCAAAGAATCCAGGTACAGTCATATTGTTCCTAGTTCCTTTCTGTTAAGAACCTCCCATTCTTCATCCTTCATATTTGTCGACTGTTTTGCTTTTCCACCCAATGGAAGGCACAGATCCTTCTGGTGAAGATAGTCCTCCATTTTCATCTTCCACAACTAATAGTTTTGGCCATTAAATTTCTCAACCCTAAACTTTCCCTCTTCTGCCATTGCCACCACTCAAACCAGGAACCAGTATTTCCTGTGAGTTTACCATCCAAATAGACCTTTTGGCTCTGATACCAATTGTTAGAAACAAGACCACAGAGCAATAATAGATATACAGTTAAATCATTAAACAAGATGAAAAAACACATTAACACATTACATAGAGATACAGATATAATGTGGTTCACCCAAGACATGGGCTACGTCCACATAGAAACCGCCAGTCCTTTTATTATCGTCCAAAAAGATGAAGGGATACAACCTACAGCAACAATGTTGTACTTCCTTTTCATGCTCTGATGATCTCTCTAACACAATCACTGGGATTGTTTACAATGCTACAATGCAATATACAGCCGTGTTACAATGCTTTCTCTTATAAGGGAAATACCATGGGAAAATACTACGGTTAACCCAATACCATGGGTCCGCAAAACTATTGGCCAACAATCATCCCAAAAACATTTCTTGGGGGATTTTCCCTCGAAACCCCATTTCTCAAGGGCATTGCCCCCGAACCCCTGTATCTCTAGGGCGTTGCCTCTGAACCCCCTTTTTTGGAGCGTTGCCCCGAACCCCAAAGTTGGGGAATGAGTGTACAACAAACTTAGGGTACAAACACCACTGAATAACATCTCTGAATCTGGGAGATCAGGCTCCACAACCAACATGACACACTTTGGGGACATTTTCCACTTACTGTACCTGATTTCATGATTTTAGGTGGCCTGGGGACCAAACCCTATAATTTAGGAATCGAATATGAGTGCCACTAATAATCTCCAACAGTTGACTCTAGTAGATATTCAGTTAAGTCCAGTTATTCTTCGATCCCCATCAATTAGATCACTCCCAACGTCTCTAGCGCTAGTTTCCATGATTCAAGGGAAGTAGGGAGCATTTGCTCACCTACCTTCATCAGTTAACTGAGTGTGAACTGTTTTAGTGATATGGATTTGCATCAGTGAGCTCTAGTGATGATTTTCCCACACTGAGTTAGCTCCATATTTAGTCCAGGTTGGTACATTAGAATCCTATCATAGGCATTCAAATTCTCCTATATGTATAACCATTGTATTACATATTAATTACTGATTCATGAATATAATCATTTTATTCCAATTTTGTCTCCATGTGTGTCCAAGTTTTCCATGACTAATTAATAAGTCTAGGATAAATTATTCTCTCTCTTCTGCATCCTTCTCTTCTCCATTTGAATCTTGTAGGATTGATGATCCTATGCTTCATTGGATTTTACACAATGGACCTAAAATTGACCCCAAAATAGGAAACACATTTTAGGTCACTCAGGAACCTGACAGGGCAGTGTCATCACTCTCCTGGTAGATATTCCATAGATGATAGAAGCAACCCCAATTAATGAGTGGATGAATATACAAATAGATAAACATGCTAAATAAAATAGTATGTTGTATCAGTAATATTTTTAACTTCTTGATAATCATGCCACTTAAATAATGTATGTTTTATCATGAATTGAATCTAATGCTTTGTAGTAATGGTAGTTTAAACCCATTTGAACTTTTGGCACAAAAGAAAAAAGCACTATATCTCTTAGTCCTCACAAGAAAATATTGATTCTCTATTTTAGAAGGATTCTACTTTCTGCCAGCCAACATAATGATTTAGCAATATTAGGCCAAGTAATATTCAATGACCTCAAGAAGTCATATAATAGTATGAACTCAAACTAATCATGTTTTTTTCAATACCTTCAATTTCCCATAATATTAACCACAAAACGGGACCATAACATTTTCTGGGGTTTTATCCCTAACCGATCTACATATCCGACAGGAGGCCAATGCTTGTATGTGTTCCTAAAAATCATATAGCACCTCTTTGATGCAACCAGATGGATTGGTGAACAAAAAAATGGACTAGTTGGTTCAATTGTTGCAAGATATTAATTAATGTGAACTTATGATGGAACCACTAGTACAAAATGGGTGATAAGTGACTAAACATTGACTAGAAATGGGCGATAAATGACTAAATTTGGTCATGTGACCGTTGGTAATAAATTAGCAGTCACTTGTCACCCAACCAAATTGGTCATTCATCACTTGATCACAATTTTTTTGAATTACTTCATGTGTTGGTCATAAATTTAGTCATTTATTTGGTCATTAGTTGTCATTATTTTGTCATCAATTGCCGTTATTTGGTAATTAGTTATCATTGTTTGGTAGTACATTTATTCGTTTATTTAATCATTGATTGTTGTTAAATAGACATTTATATAGTCATTAATTCTTGTTAAGTGGTCATTTATTTAGTCATTGATTATTGTTGAGTGGCCATTTATTTAGTAATTTATTGTTGTTAACTGGTTATTTAATTAGTCATTGATTTATGTAGATAGGCATAGAGAATCAAACCACCAACCTCCTTCCTGTAAGGCATGTGATCTTCCATTGAGCTAGCACCCTTAAATAGAATCAAAGTTCACACTAAAAATATATCCCAAACCCTTACAAACATTAACATGCTACGATTCCAACTATAACATAAGACATATCACAAACTCTTAAAAAAATTAAAGGCATCAACACAAAGGCACATAAAGACAATAAAATCCTCCGACTTCCAAGTGAACTGGATTGAAGGGAAAGAGATCGAAACAATTTCTAAGTGACAAATCCAAATACAGTGGCTATAAATATAATCAAAGAATTAATCTCAAACCATCTCAAGCTTGTACTATTTTTGAATAACCAATGATGGAAATATTGGTCTTGTGTGACATACATGTGATATACCTTGCAGTAATCATGTTATTCCATAGGTATAATGAAAAGAAAAAACCCATATTTTCCGAAGAAAATATATAATTAAATAATAATAATAATAATAACACAATCCTTTACAATCCAAAGGATAAAGTAATTAAATTAGAAGGAAAGGAAAGGGCCAATATACTCCAAAGGACAGAGATAATTATATAATATATGTGAAAACTTTAAAGGAAAGATAATATTTGTTCTATAAGACTGTCATACTTATAGTATGCAATAGACATACTATCCCCAAAATTTTGTCTAATTCAAACCGTCACCCAAGTTACAAACAAAAAGGCTTATCAATAATGTGATTGTTATAATATGCTTATTTGGTTTCTAAATAACTTTCTATGGCCTAAATCGTCATGCAAAATTATTTTTGTAGTAATCTAACCTGGGAAGTTAATTTTATTTTTGTTCTTTCTATTCAACTGTTCACTTTTTCCTATCTAATATAATTCTGAAGACTTATACTAGCATTTTAGGAAAATGCTTTAGTATTATATCATTATGCGGTCTAATCTAAGCAATCTGGTTTACAAACTGATCTCCAAGGTTGCTGCTCAGTGCCTTAATCCCTTTTTAGATAAGTTTATCTCTCCTCAACAATTTGGGTTCTTAAAGAACAAACAAATCTCAGAACCTTTGGCCATTACTCAAGAAGTTCTTCATACAGTCAAAACCAAAAACAGGCATGCTTTAATTCTCAAGCTGGATCTTTCTAAAGCTTTCGATAGGGTGAATTGGTCCTATCTCAGACTCATTCTTCTTTAAACTAGAATCCCACTGGTGGGTGTCAACTGGATTATGGGTTGTCTATCATCTGTAAATTTTGCACTGCTTGTAAATGGATCACCTTCTAGCTTTTTTCCTGCCTCCCGTGGCATTAGGCATGGCTTCCCTTTGTCCCTGTTACTGTTTATTCTTGTCATTGAAGGGATCAGTCTCTTAATAAAGGATGCACGTAATAATGGGAAGATCAAGGGTATCAAGATCTCTTCCCAGCTCTCTCTTACTCACCTACTTTTGTTGATGATGTGATTATGTTTGGCACTGGCACCTTTGAGGAGTGGGTTGCTTTTAAAGTTATATTGGACACATTCTGTGCAACATCAGGTATGTGTATCAACATGGAATATAAATATATTTTTTTGTACAACAACATGGAGGAAGGGTTAATGAACATGATCTCTCACACTCTTTCATTTAATTTTGAGCACATCTCCATGGGTTTTAAATACCTTGGCTACTTTTTAAATCCCCTTGGTTATTTGGTTAAAGATTGGCACTGGCTTATAAAGAATTTTGAAAAGAGAATTCAGCATTGGACTTTTTGTCTACTCTCCATTGGGGGAAGACTAGTCCTGATTAAAGAGGTTTTTACTAGTTTGCCAGTCTACTGGATGGCTCTGGTTCCGATTCCTAAATCCATTCTCTACAAGCTCAAAACACTGATCTTCTCTTTCTTGTGGGGCTCAACAGCGGATAGTAAAAAGTATCACCTAGCAGATTGGATGTCTCTGTCTAAACCTACATCTCTCGGTGGCTGGGGCATCAAACATTTGGGCTGATTCAGTCTTTGTTTACACCTCAAGAGCTTCTGGTTAGCCCTTAATGGGAATGGGATATGGTACATTCTATTGTCTAAGAAATATCTGAAAAAGCTCTCAGTGGTGTCCTGGATCCGCAAAAAAGTTTTCGCTGTTAGGGGTGTTTCATTGATATGGAAAGGTTTCATCCATACCTTATCCTGGTATGGCAGTGGTCTCACTTGGCATGTTGGAAATGGTGAGGATATCCGTGTGGGCTCGGATCCGATAGTAGGTATCGACTCTTCATTTATTCTTCCACAAAATCTACGGGATTACTTGGAGGATTATGGTATATTAACGTTGGATCAAGCAAGAAATTACTCCTCGGATGCACAGAGCTATTGCTTCACTACTGAGGAACTGGATTTGGGAGGCAAATGGAAATTTCTTTGGAACAATTTTATATCTGGGCTTGAGTATGGTAGAATAAGACTCTCTAATCAGAAAGACTCATTAGTATGGTCTTACAAAAATTATGTTGGGGAAATCACTGTGGAACTTGGGTATGAGTGCATTGTGCATCATTTTCAAAACCGTTCTTCTGATCTGTCCAAGGTGCTGAACCTTCTTTGGATGTTTAACATCCCAGCAAAAATCAGATGTTTCATTTGGTTACTGGTTATGAATAGAGTATTAACTTGGGATAATCTCCAATGCTCGGTTAGACACGGTCCAGGTTTTTGCATTCTCTGCAGGATGGGTGAAGATTCGATCCAACATTTTTTCATCGATTGTACCTTTATAAGAAGAGTCTACTTAGTTTTCCATGAGCAATTTGGATTACCCCCCTTAAATAATTGCACGGTCAGGTCTTTCTTTGAACTTTGGTTCGATAGCATTTCTATTGTCTCAACCATTAGCTATCTTCCCCTCTTCTTTTTCTGGAGTATTTGGAAACTAAGGAGCTTTTTTATTTTCGACAATAAATAGCCCTCTGTTTACTCTATCCTTCGTCAAATTGAAGTGCTTATTCATCTTTTTCCTGTACCAAAAAAAAAGAAAAAAATAGATGTATTGGCTCATGCCCACAGCTTTTCTTCCCTTGTGGCTTCTTTGATGGGGCAGCTGCTGGGAACCTTGGGGGAGCAGGCTTTGTGCTTCACTTGAGTGATTCTCATACTATTAACTTTACTCTGGGCTGTGGCAGAAGCACAAATACCAGATCTGAGCTCCTGGCACTTTGGGCTCTCCTTGCAGTGACTAAGCATTTGGGGATCCCTCTTCTTACTATATACGGTGACTCCCTTGTCATTATTTCTTGGGAAAATAGGACTGCATCACTAAACTCTCCTAACTTGTGTCATTGGTGTGAGGACAATAGGTCCATGCTGCAAATTATTCCACCTTTGACCATCAAGCATATTTATCGTGAGCATAACTAGCAGGCTGACAGTCTCTCAAAAAAGGCTTTATTGTTAGATCCTAGTTTTGGGGACTTTTTGGAATCTTTGGATGGAATGATCATTGATCATGGTAACTATCATCTTTTTTAAGCTTAGTGTCGGAACTCAGTCCCTTCTTTCATGGCATGGAAACAATTTGTTTATGATGTATAGGATCCTAGCTGACATTGAAGAGACTCTCAGCCTGCTTGTTATGCTCAGGACTAGTTCAGCTTCGTGGTCATGTATGATCATGATTTCAGCAAAAACTTCTGACCTGTTTTCAGGAATGATGATGAAAGCCTTCCCTTGGTAGGCTCTATGTTTTTTTTTACTACTCATGCACTTAACAGCATGGTATGTATCACTGCTTTTATAGTGATTAGAGGGCCCCCCAAATGTGTTTGTTACACAGAAGATTGGATAGCCTATACGAGATGTTTGTATATGATGTCCTTTGATTCAATTCTGAATATCAAGGTCTGGTATTCTTTCTTCTGAAAGAAAAAAAATGATCTAGATAAGTGGAATTATGTCTCTCAAAAATAATAATATTTTAGACATGAGTTTATGTGCAAGAAGACTTTAATGAGTGGTGTTACCAACTTTTCTGTACCATAGTTGGGTTACCTTAGGAGCCGCTGGTTGACAGACTTGTTCAAAGTCCGATTCCAGTGTATCAGTTGATCCGTCTACTTGTCTAGCCAATATTGGCTAGTCACTTTTATAGTTGAATAATTTTGACCATGGCCCCACGGGGGTTGTAATAAAATGTGCTAGTAGGATATTTTTGAGTGGTTCGGTCTCCTGAGACGTAGAATCTCAAATAGGGTATTCCAGGGAGTTTTTTTCCCCTGACAATTATGTTTTTCCTTCAGTCGGGTATAATTGACGAGGTTTTCTCCCGCTTCCTCCAAAGCTGGAATGCCCGATGTTGAATTATGGGCCTTGGGGGGTTATTAGAGCCCAACTGAGTGTTATAAGCCTACTAGACATTATTTAGATAGATCATGGTCATGTCCTAAGTCATCTGGACACACAAAAAAAAAATTCAAAAAAATCTTTTTCAAACAGTGAAAAAATATTTTTTTATTTTTTAATTAATTTTCCTAAGTTTTTTGGGTTAATTTTTCCATAAATTAAATGGAAAAAACCTGTTCATGATCCGGACTCAGAATTTAGTGATTGAAGGCTCTAACCTTAAGCCAAAAATCATTCTTGATCAGTCAGCCAGTCAGAACCAACTTTCAGATTAGAAATCGAACACATAATGCCTTTTTACTCAAAAAAGTCAGTTTTGAGTAAAAAATGATTTTTAGTAAAAAAATGATTTTTATTAAAAAAATGATTATTTTGGAGAAAACTAAAACTCTCCAAATTAATCCAAATTTAATAAAATAAAAGGCTAAATGACATCTCATGGAACACTTATGATGATTGGAGTTATCATAACTCAGCTTCAGTCATCATTAAGAGAGCAATTAATTTATTATCAGTTATCAAATATGTCATCTCCAGCTAAAGATGAGATGGAGAGCTCTCATTGGTCCGATGATTTGATCGAGGTGAAGACTGAAGCTTACACCATTAGTGGGCTTCCCAAACCTAGCTTAGGCTCCTGCTAGACCTAAAGGATGAGCTTACCTACATCCAGACTCACACATGTGGCCTCATCCTTGGCTTGTTTTCAGTGCACAGGTTTGGAGTGGGGGCGCCTTGCCTGGGTGGAGGCCTCCCCTCACTCCTGGTTCTCCGGTTTAGGTCTGGGCTCTTTGTTAGGTGGCTAAGCTGGTTAGGGTTGGTTTTTTGGTTTTAGGGTTTTAGCACTCTCTCATTTGTTAAAAAGAGGCTCTTTCAACTCTATTGGCATGGAAATTTTGGGTTAAAGTTATTTTGAGAAAATTGTATCAAGCATTTTGCTTTCGCTTTGTTAATAAAGATATTCAACTTTGGAGGTCTATGGGCTTTTGATTATGCTGGATTCCTCATAGTTGAGGTGATATTGTCTCTAACTCATCTCATTTAAATACTTGTATGTGGTTTAATATTTTTCTAGCTCAAGAAGGCCATTGGTGGCACAGTAGAATAGCCATTTGTAGCTTCAATTTGGTTATTTATGCAAAGTAAATCGATATTTTTATGGACATGAGTAATAAGTTATACAAAATGTTGATCTTGATTTGATTTGCCTAACATACTAGCATACATTTTATCTCACTGCTTGTTTTAAGTTTTGATGTGATTCAGGCTTCACAGATTGTAGAAGGGTGTGAGCTCAGCTGCTTCTATCCCATGCTTCAAAACAACCATTTGAATCTAACATTTTTAATTGCAGGACCTACAGTGTTCCTCATCTTTTGCTTCGAAACGGAAGCTTGGAACAACTCTCTCTCTCTCTGGTTCCATCCACAAGTTAATGTTCTTTTGGCTACCGGTTACTTAGGAAGCCCTAGTTTACTTCTTTCCATCCTTTGGCTTCCCTTTCTTTTCCTTGTTTGTCTTACCTTTCCTCCTTCCTTTTCACTGCTCTCTTTTTCCTCCTTGTGGACAGCCCTCTTTTGACTGTTCGCTGCCCTCTTTTCAATCAGCTTTGCAGCCCTCTTTCTTCTCTTTGGACAGCCCTTGTTTTACCTAGTTTTCACCCCCTTTTTCATGCTTTGGACAGCCCTCTTTTTCCTCCTTGTGGACAGCCCTCTTTTGACTGTTTGCTGCCCTTTTTTTTACTGTTTTACAGCCCCCTTTTTGCCTTTGGACAGCCCTCTTTTTCACCTTTTCTCTCTCCCTTTTCGTGGTTTTTCTCCTCTCTCTTTCCTTTTCTTTCACCGCTGGTTTTTACCCTCTTTTTTGAGAATTTAGTTTGTAGTTTGTCTTTAAATTTTTGAGTAACACATAACGTTTGAATTGTTTAAAGCTCTTATTTGCAGGAAGAATCGAGAAAATCCCAAAGGGCCTTAAGCAAGCAAGGAAGCAAGCAAGAACAAAAAAGACAAATCTTCCTTCTTCTCTCTATCCCTTTCTCTCCATGTTCTTCCAAGGCAAAGGCAAAAAAATAAAAGCCATCAAAATTGTAAAAATTAATAAAAAAGCGAGTGGGATTACGGCTCCCACACCCTTCTTCCCCCATTTGGGGGAAGCCTGTATCGTCTCATTGTCATGCTTTTCATTTTTGGTTTAAATTGCTAATGATAGGATAGGGTAGGATAAGTTGCATAATCATAATCAAGTAGTTCATGTTTTGATTAATTCATTATGTTTTGAAAATGAATTAAAATTATTGATTTGACTGTTTGATTAAAATATTGAATAAGTTCTTACTGTATACTTACCCCCTTGCTTTCCTGATTAGGGCCCTAAAAATCCTGAAAGAGACTCTTGGGTAGTTAGATTTTTTTATGTTCTATGTCTTTTTCAAGTTTAACAAATTAAGTAAGACTCTTGAACTTGTAGTAACACAAGTCAAGAGCACTCTCTATCGGAGAGCATTCATAGAACTGCATATCCCTGCATTAGGCATCTTAGATTAGATAAGTCTCTTGAACCACTGTCATAAGATGGGGTCAAGAGCGCTCTCTGTTGGAGAGTCCTAATTAATTAATTTAATAAAACTTACAACACACACCCCTTTAATTAATTAACTCCTTCCCTCCTTGCCAGAGTATGCTCTGACCGATCTTAGATCGGAGTACCCAGAAACGGCACTGGATCTTTAAACCCTGCAAGAGTAACCTAATAATACTTAACACCCCGTAACCAACGCACCGACATTGTAGGGATTCTTCCAAAGTACTTCCTAGTAGAGGCGCCGGAACCTCCCGCTATCATAGAGTCTCGGCTAGTTGGTCACTTGACAATATCAGCCTGGGATATTGGGCGGGCCTGACATGTCTTAAACAGAGGAAACTTAGAAGAGTCTCCCGGCTTTGACAAACCTTCGTTGACACCCTAATCAAGAACATTCTTTAAAATTCTTAAAATCTACCAAGAGCACTTGCAAAACCTAATATTCACTAGCTTAATTCCTAGACTTTATTTCACGCATTTATTTGACTCCATAAGGCACTGGTCCTTCATTATAATTGAGTAATCTTCTATCTTGATCAACTGTCTATGGTTTATTTTTGCTGATTATATCTGAATGCTTAAGTAAAGTCTAGAATTTTTGCTTATCTTTGTAATCTCTTGTTAGCAACGTGGATTGCTTTTAATTTAGTGTCATTTTCATAATAAACAAACACTTCAAATCATAATAACTCCTAAACAACACCCATCCGCATCCGCAACTAATCAAAACACTTTAACAATTTAAGAGCCATAGAAAATCTTTTGTAGGGACTACCCCCCTTGGCTTCGTTAGGAGTTAGCCTAAACGGAGGAGCTAGGAGTAGTTGACAGTACTAGCTCTGTGCTTGCCCCCAAGGTCACACCTCTCCCACTTTCCTAAGTGAGGAGACAGCTTTCGAAAGATTTCTGCTGCTAGTGTGCAATCGGCAGACAACAAGTGGTGAAAAACAATAATCCGTGCTTCTGCATCCTTAATTAATGCAATTGATTTGACTCCTTTTTCTTTAATGAGTGGTGAAAAAAACAACAATTCCCCAAGGGAGTTCCCTAGGTTCAACCTAGAGCCAACCAGTTGTTGTGTGAATTCATGAGTGAGGAAGAGTTAAAGAAATGACAACAATAAAGCATTTTTCTTTTTTTCCAGGAATAATCAATTGCATAAATAAGATAGGTGAGCAATCAATTATTTATTTCATTCCATCCCAAATGTTAGTTCGTAGAGTTCCACCAATTCATATGTTTTAAGAGTAACTATATCTTAAGATAGGTAAGGATTTCTATTTGTATTTAAAGCTTTTTTTTTTGTTTTACCATTATAAATATAGAGCTTCCTGCCCATTATTAAAGAGAAGAGCATGAGTGAGGTGGGAAGGGTGAAGTGAAAGGAGATGGATCCGTACAAGTATTTAGACACGGAATTCATTTCTCCCCCTCCCTGGTGCATATCATCGGTATAAAAGTGGCCTTATATCTTGGGTGAATGACCATGAGGCGGTCACATCACATAAGTAATAATGATACTATATTTATGCTCGGTCAGTGTTAGCGATGCACTTAACTGACATAAGTAAGGAGAGGACAGGAGAGAGTTGATATGTCAAGGGAGCCCTAAGAAAACATCCACTTAAACCTTTGCAATAATATAAAAATACAAAGTCTAATTCTAATAGGATTGATTCTTAGAATCCTATAGTATAATGCCTAGATCTTGCAACAGAAATGGAGAACATGTCACTCTTGGTATTTCATGTATAAATAATAAAAAATGACTTAATAACATAATAATTTCTCATTCATTCTATACTCCTAAGGTTTGGGAGCATCCACCTATTATTATCTGAATCCATTTATGCATCAGTATTGATGATCTAGCTTCCATATGGATGGATCTATCGATCTACTATATGGATGGTAGCTTCAGTAGGAAATATCTTTTTTCTGAGGAGATAGTGACGCGTTTGCATCCTTGACTAACGTCAGTGATTTGAATCCTTTTTCCATATTGTAGGATGCACAAGGGATGCAAAAATCACGAGGTCGTTTTCATATATTATCTCAATTAAGCTCATGCCATAAGTTGGATTTGCTACAATAATCTAAGTGATCATGTCATAATTCATTTAATCTCACAAATTATGTATCTACAAACAGTAAACATGATAAATACATTAAAACCCTTGATTTTACAATGTGGAGCTTGTACTTATATTGTACCATTATTATACTAAGATAAATAAATTGTAAGGGGAAAGTCATGATGCATTGCTCTTCAAAAGATCATAGGCTTAGATTTATGACAACAAAACAAAGAAAAAGAAGAATGTGTACATATAACATAAATAAAATGGAAAGAAAGAACAATTGCAACAACATTCACAAGAACATAGAAAATGTCATGAACCTCTTTTTCTACTTGCAATTGCTTGTATGCATATTTAAATGATCATATGTATATATGTATATGGAAATGAACCCTTAGTTAAGAACAATAACCTAGGGGCATCTCATCCATCAAATTCACTCGGGGAATGCGCCCAGCCTGAGTCACACCAACCCTTAACATGGATGGATTTTTTGGTGTCTCCTGCCAACTAGTTCACCCCTAAGGAGAATTGAACCCGAGCCGCCCTACAGAAGAGACCCACACCTTAACTAAATGCACTAGCGAGAATTGACAATAAATTAATATTTTTATTAATTATATTAGCATTAATATTAATATTAAAAACATATTAATACTTATATTAATATTAATATTAATATTTATAATAACATTAAAACATATTGTTATTATTATTATTATTATTAAAAACATATTAATAGTAATTTTGAATGCATTAATTTAGTTATTTTCCTGATTTAATCCAAGAATCGACTCACCCACACTATGTCAAAAACGGGAAGATATTTTTTTCTTGAAATAGGGGTCATTGGCGCTTTCAATATAAGGAGATATCTAAGGGGGGTCTTTTCAACTTTTTGAGCTTAGACGAAGTGACAATCATGACGGACGGTTGCATCTTGTAAATTAATGGAGGCCAAGAAATTAACAATTTTTGGTGATCATGATTCAAAACACATGCACTTGTTGAAACTTTGACAAACAATCAAAAGGGTCAAATGGTGATGATTTTCATCAAATGAAACTTGGACGTGACTAACATGACAAGCCACACCCAATGATATAACAATCATGACATGATGATTCTTGTAGAGAGAAACGACTAACTCCATGGCACAACTCAACATGATACATAATGAAATGTAAGATGAAACTTGACAAGTGTGCCGAAGGGGGCATACGGAACCAAAAATAGTGAAACAAGGTATGGACATAACAAGCACGTTTCCCTTGATACAAAAGTACAGATGGAATGGCCTTACGATAAAGTTTAATATGTTCTCATTTGGTTACCCATTTTCATACTAATGGTTAACAATTATCCTCATACAAATTGTAATTGGGGATTAAGATTAGACAATAAAAACAATATCTAAAACGTATCCTATTGAAGAAGGGGGAGTTCTCCATTGTTCGAACAATGAAAAATTACAACTTTGACGATACAATTTTGAAATTTCATATATTTTGACGCTGCAGATGGATTTAGAGACTCATTTTAAGGGGGTCTCTGAATCCATCTGCAATGTTAAAATTTACAAAATTTTAATAAAACTATTACAATTTCATAAATTTTAACAATGTGCATCTTATATAATTATTAGCTTAGATTGTTCTAATCAATTTTTGGTGTTTTGGTTATGAAGGTTATGGAGTATTTTCCATAAAATGGAGTCTACCACTTCGAGGAAGTTTGTTATGAAGGGGAATTACTTATCTTTGTATTTGTATTTGTATTTTAATTTTTTGTTATAATTCTTATTAAAGGTTTGTTAAAAATTTGTGGGAAGGACTAGTTGAGGTTGGTTGTTATTTTCTCTACCTTAGGTTAGATTTAGGAAAATAATAATATTTTATTGTGAATGAATTAAGGTTGCAACTTATACAAGGGTTGGCATTCTCATTTATTTGTATGGTTGGGTTGCGATATCTCTTTCTCCTTTGATGTATAATTCTTATATATTTAGGGAGTATATGACACTTTAAGGTATTTTCTTCTATTGGGTTGGTATTTAGTGATTTTAATTGAGTAAATTTGAATATTTTTTGTAATTGTGAATAATCCTTGCCCATTCTTAAGAAGGGTTATGTAACTCCATGGCTATTTTCATTTCAATTTAATGTGACATGCATTGAGATATTTGGCATGTGTATTTAGGAGTGGTATCTGGCATATCACTTGGTTGGGGTGTGAAACAAATGAGGGTAGGAAGTGTATGCTTAAATGACGTCTTCCCTTGATAAAATTATCTAAGTGAATCAAATTCTTGTATGTAGACCTTGTCATGGTTTCACTTAGGGGTTTCATTAAACACTTTCAAACAAGGCCTAGGGGGAATCCCTATCAATCCTATCTAGGGAATCCCTTCTCGAGTTGGAGATGAGTCAACCTGAAGTGCGGAGAGGTGGTTATCGAACTAACGGTGGGTAGCACCTCTAAGTTGTAGCTAGATTAACTTGTTCTTTGAGGCTTTAATCACACATGCTTGTTCTTGGGAAATATTTTTGGTCCTAGATCTCAAAGGCTTCAAATATAAACCTTTGCAACCACTATAATTCTTTTATCAATCCCATAAGAAAATTTATTAAAGAGAAAGAGAAAAGTTATAAAAATGTGGGCTCCAGCCCACAGTGATATAATATGTGTAATAACTTTGCAATAGTTTTTATGCACCCCAATTGATTACAAATAAAATAAAATAGAAATGCTTCTTAGTTTCATCTACAGTTGTATTAATTTTAACAAGAGTTTATAGATTGATTGTTGTGGTTTTGAGTTATCATTACCATGATAGCATAGCCTCAACAAATTGTACTCCATTTATTTTGGTTATTCAAGTTTCTTTTTAACGATTGTTGTTAAGAGAATGAAAAAGACACAAAAATTTCTCCAAAAGTAATATTAAATAATTTGAGAATTTTGAGTGTGGCGGTAGATAATGGGAGTTTATTACTATGGGGATTTTAATACTATAGAGTCAAGGAAAGAATTTAACGTTTGATTGTTAATTGTGGATTTTATTTTCTCATGGCCATTTTGATTGTTATTTGTAGATTTTATTTTCTCATAACCGTCACAACAGATTGTTCTATGTAGTTTTTTTTGTATCTTGTTATGTTAAAATGGATTGTAATTGTGTTTGCAATATTTTCATACATCATTAAATTTTGTAGCTTATAGTAGATGTGTAAGGAAGAACAATGTTTAATTTTTTATAATTTTTGTAGGATTGTATTAGAATGAGGTTCAACTTCTTCTTCCCATGTGTGAGACTGGATTTGATTAAATTTTTGTTGGAGTGAGGTTCCAAATTTCTCCTTCAATGTGTCAAATTGGATTTGTATTAGGATGATCATGTGCAACTCTTTCTCTCACTATATTATCACGAGGGATTCACTAGTTGACCAATATCTTAGCACGTTAGTTCATATTGTGGGTTTTAAATTTCTTAAAAATCAGGCCAATATATTGCATGTATTGGGGGAGACGAGGGGCTTACGATGGGGGTGTAGGGGGGCTTATAAGTATTAGGGTATAAAACAAGGTGGTGGAGAGGTTTTAGGTATTGGGAGGGAGTTTCAACAAAAGGAGTTTGGACCAATATCTAAAGAAATTAAGGGTATTCTTTAATATTACATGATAGGACATACTATGTGATAGGTTCACTGAGTGAAGTCCGGATTTGGGTGAATTTGTATTGGAGTGAGTTTCAAATCTATTTTTTACATAATTATAGAGCGAGATTGTGGTTTAAAGTTTTATTTTACATAATTGTAGAGTTAGATTGAGGTTCAAATATATTTTTCAATTCTTATAAAAGAAACATGAAGAATCAACTAGATCTAGTACAATTTGTTGAGACCCTATTGTGACCATCACAAAAAAGCAAAATATATAATTAACATTCAATCTATAAATTCTTGTTAAAAAGTACCTTTGGACATCCAACTAACACCCAATCATGTTGTATTTTGAATCTTGCCTGGACTCTTACATCATAACATTTAACTCTCATTCTCTACCTCCACACTCAAAAAATTTCAATAACTTTATACCTTGTGTCCACCCTTTTCCTAGTTTTCATATGAAAAACCTTTAAAAAATGTGACTTTATTTTCTTCTTTACCACCTAAGACAAATTATACTTTGTTTTTCAAAAACATTATACCTTGTGTCCACCCTTTTCCTAGTTTTCATATGAAAAACCTTTAAAAAAGGTGACTTTATTTTCTTCTTTACCCAACTATAATAATAACTGCAACGTTCCGCGAAAGTTTGAAGCTTTCCCTCGAAGCAGCGGCTAAAGTTCGACTAAAGTGTAGATAATATACTGGACCAGAAAATAACTTTTTTGTGAATAGCCATCTCATTAACATAAATGTAAATGCAAGACTATTTTGGGTCTCCAAAGCAGCGGAAAATGATCCAACTATTATAAACCTTAAAGTTCGGCGAAAGTTCATATTAGATATTGGATCATAAAATAATACTCTTCTTAATATCCGTTTACAAATTTTATAAAGTCATTAAAGATTCTCTTGTGGATTGAAAAAGAAACGTCCACTCTTTCCGTAAACACCGTCTTAAATATATATATATATATATAAAAGTTTTTGAATTTAAAATTAAAATCAGTTTTGTAACTCTTAAATGCATCTACTAACAATTAGAAGAAAAAGATAAAAGGACCACCTGTTTCTCAGAGTGAAACACAGGAATTGAGTCTTCAAAACTCAGAGTAGATCCCATGTGATAGTCATCCGCTTTTATTTGCATATTAATAACAACGAATTTATCGTGTGTCTGAATCCTTCAATCAGAAAAATGAGTAACGGCAAATGGACCACTTGGATGCCTGTGAGCCTGCTGTTATTGTCTGTGACTGTGAATGTTATTGCTCAACCAGGTAATATTGAACAATATTTTAGAATATCTAAGGACCAATATTATTCTATTGTTTCTGTTTTGTTTAGTTTCAAAACATCATTAAATCCTGTCACTGAATCGCAAAAAGCTTATTTAGTGCTCATTTGATTCTTTTGCTTGTCAAGAAATCATTTCATTGATAAATTCAATCTTGGATCCAGGATTTTTGAGTATCGACTGTGGAGGTAAAACAAATCACACAGCCAAAAACAAGATGAGATGGGTCACTGATGCGAATTACATAGACGTCGGTGAGACATTAAACATAGGGGTTGTTCCAGACTACGGTTTCTACTTGCATAGTCTCAGGTTTTTTCCAAAACCTCTGAAGAAGTCATGCTATCAGTTGCCTGTGGCCCCCAATGTGCCTTATCTCGTAAGAGCATGGTTTGCCATAGGTAATTACAGTGGATTCAAACAATTGCCAAGTTTCGCGCTCTCTATTGAGACGCTGGGTATGTTAGCTTACAGAAACATAACGACCAAGATGTACAAAGATCCATGGTATATTATTGAAAGAATCTTCGTTAGTTCTGGCAAAGTTTTGTATGTTTGCTTGATAAGAACCTCGGAGACTGATGATCCCTTTATCAATGCTATTGAGTTGAGAACCCTCCGAGATGGCATGTATACACAGGCTAAGCCAGGAACATCGCTGCAACTATATCGTAGAGTTGATTTTGGTGGCATTTCGACGGTTAGGTGCACATTCTAACCCTTTTATGTCTGGTGTGGATTTTCATATCATTTCATGTTCTATATATATTCCAAGTTCATCTCTCTTTCTAGGTTTTCTTATAAACCTTGGCTTATATGTCATCTGAAAGTCCAATTTTGATGCAGCAATCATCTTGTCAACTTGATTTTTGGTTATAAGGATTGAGCTGAATAGGCTTGTATGGTGAACTAAGCAGGTATCCGCAAGACAACTTTGACCGCATCTGGACATCAGATTCTCTTTTCAATATTCATGATACTGCTGGTGTAAGGACTGTAAGTTCGGAAGAGACAATTTCAACAAACAATACCAAAAACCTTCCGCCAGCTGCGGTAATGCAAACTGCATGTGTTTTAAATAGCTCAGTGTTTCCATTCAAGGTTGGAGCACCAGCAGGGAGCAAATCACTACTGCTTATGTATTTAGCAGAGATCGAAAAGCTAAAAATGTTTAAACGGAGATCTTTTTATGTCATGATAAATGGCGAAAAAAGGTCTCAAATCATTACTATGGTGCAAAATTATTCTACCTTAGAGCTAACATTCCTATGCAATGAAACAGATGTACTCTTAATTGACCTCAAGCAGGCCATTAACTCCATCAGTAGTCCTATAATCAACGCGCTTGAGTCTTACGTAGTAGTTAATACCCATCTGGCTACATATTCACAAGACAGTAAGTGCAGGCCTTACTAAGCAATATCCTTTTCCGAAGTTATTGATATATAATTCAATGTCTAACCATGTAGTTCTCAAACTGCAGTTGAACCTATTGCTGCGATCAAAAGAAGGTTTGACATAAACGACTGGATTTCAGATCCCTGTTATTTAATCCCGTGGGAAGGAATTTGTTGTGATAACAAATCATCGAACATAAGAATTTCGGAACTGTAAGTTTAATCCTTTCATTTGTTTACAGTGAATGAAATTGTAAGAGTTTTTGATAATCCTGTTGTTGTTGTCAGAAACAGTACCTCCATATATTGGACAGTTGACAGCATTAGTTAACGTGTAAGCACTATTACTTTTCTTAATTCGAATTTCTAGTAATGATTGTAAAATACACAAATACTCATTGTCATGTCTTCCTTGTTTGATAATTAAACACATGAATTCGAATTTCTAGTAATGATTGTAAAATACACAAATACTATTGCCATGTCTTCCTTGTTTGATAATTAAACACATGAAATGCCTATGATATGCTTGAAAGTTGAAAGGCTAATGAGCATTAAATTCTAATTTGATTGTGCGGGTAATGAAATGAACTCACTTTATCTTTGGATATTATACTGTTACTGGTGTTCAATCACTTGTCTTGACATTAATAGGTCACTTGCCAACAATCATCTCATCGGAGCTTTGCCAAAATTTTCCAATTTAACTATGTTGGAGCGATTGTAAGTATTTTCCTTTTTAATATAAGCATTCACTTTATCGTGCTTCTGTCACTAGTACATTATGTGGCTTTGAAAGAAAAAACACACAGAGCGATCACCATTTTACAAAGAAAACAGCAATTATTCAGTCAGCTTTATTATGCAGACATCTAACAAACAACAAATTGAATGGTACTGTTCCGGAGTGGCTATCTGACCTGACAAACCTGAAAGAATTGTAAGTTTATCTTATCTCTCCACTACTTCTTCAAAAGAAACTTCCATACAAACCAACCATTACTTTTCATTCATTTAATTACCAATATGCCATAACACTTATTTTTATCAATATCACAGGTTTATAGAGAACAATAACTTTAGCGGTCTAATTCCTGCGCAACTTCTCCACAAGCCTTCATTGAAACTCAAGTAATGAAATATCTCAATTTTCGTAAATTTATCTTAATTTTCGTTTATTCTATTCAGCAGACATTCCATTCTCATACTTGACTTATAGGTTGATTGAAAATCTCTTTATTCTGTCTGTTGCAGATATTCTGGAAACCAATACCTCTGTATAAGTATGCATAAGGGGAAATGCGTTCAGTTTAAATCAAGAAAGTACAAACTGAAGGTTGTCCTGGGAATAAGCATAAGCGGAGCGTTCATAATCTTGTTAGCGTTGATGGTGGTTATTGTTGTACTTTTGCAAAAATGCAGCTCAAAACAACCTCTCAATGTGGGTATTGGTGTATATTGGAACAAGTTTATGATAAAACAACCTCTCAAAGAAGGTATTGAAATAATTTGAATCTGAAATATGAGCTTCTTGGGAATTCTTTCTATGAAACTATATAAAACTAGCATAAACTATGTGATTGAATTAACATGAGATTGGTGGGAATTCTTTCTATGAAACTATATAAAACTAGCATAAACTATGTGATTGAATTAACATCAAATAGTTAGCATAAACCAGCGTAAACCATGTGAATGAATTAAGATCAAATTGTTGAGATATAGCAATAGAATAAGAAAAAATTACTATTATTATATAAGATATAAGATTTTCCCATTGCATAGAATAGAAGAAAATTAGTCCTTTTTTATGGAAGATTTTCTCATTCATTGCAGACTGCTCGATCATTATGATGCCCAATACAATGTCAACAAATTGTAGGGCTTTTACTCTAGAAGAGATTATGGCAGCGACGCAGAACTTTAGTCGAAAGCTTGGGCAAGGAGGATTTGGATCGGTTTTCTTTGGTAAATTACCCGAAGGAAGAGAGATAGCAGTGAAAGAGCTCTCGCTATTCTCCAAACAAGGAATTCAGGAGTTCCAGAATGAGGTAATTCTGGGTTCTTCAATATCTGCATCTGTTATACGTGACGACAACAGATATATATATGCACAGTAAAATTCATATATTGGTCATTTCACTTGATTAACAGATTGATCTTATGTACAGTAAAATTCATGTATTGGTCATTTCACTTGATTAACAGATTGATCTTTGTACAGTCAGATTCATATATTAAACATTTCACTTGATTAGCAGATTGGTCGTGTGTACAGTAAAAAATCCATGTATTGGTCATTTCACTTGATTAGCAGATTGATCTTACGTACAGTCAGATTCATGTATTGGTCATTTCACGTGATTAGCATATCGATCTTATGTACAGTAAAATCCATATATTGGTCACTTCATTTGATTAGCAGATTTATCTTATGTACAGTAAGATCATATATTGGTCATTTCACTTGATTAGCAGATTGATCTTGTGTACAGTAAAATCCATATATTGGTCACTTCACTTGATTAGCAGATTTATCTTATGTACAGTAAGATCATATATTGGTCATTTCACTTGATTAGCAGATTGATCTTATGTACGGTAAGATCCATAAATTGGTCATTTCACTTAATTAGCAGATTGATCTTATGTACAGTGAGATTCATATCTTGGACATTTCACTTGATTAGCAGATTGATCTTCTTTCGAGAATCCATCATAAGAACTTGGTGGCTTTATT
>LPNX010927686.1:25180-154972 GCA_001517045.1 Pseudotsuga menziesii
AAATTAACTATGGTAGCAGTTTTGCTGTGGAATTATTCATGTATTCATTTATATATGTATGTGTATATGTATAATGACCATCTACCCATCTACTTATACATTATAATGTGGGTAACCTACTCATCCACAATAAATGGACGATTTTGTTATGGTAACTATTTAACATTGGCATGTCATATAGAGATAATTTGTGGGGATGGGTGGCCATGGGTAGCATCCAAACGAGGATATACTTAAAATAGAATAAGGTGCCTCTCACCCTAGGACCTAATGCCAACTCCAAGTCACCTGAAACTGTGAAATAGTTTTGATATGGAAATGACACTTTTCAAAATGTTTAGGAAGTGTGAAAATGGCATATTTAAATAATTTAAAAAATAATTCAAACTCTAAAAAGTTTTGTGCTTTCATTTCAAAATTTTAGATTTGTTGGGTTTGTTTCCTATATCGGGCCTTTTTATGCACAAATAAGACATTCCTGGATTTCACTCCCTTTGAGGGCCTTTAATCTTTTCTCCTTTGGAACAAAGGAAACATGCCATTTATGGTCTTTTGGATAGGAAGTGTCTCATAAATCTCGTGGAAATGTTTCCAAAAATAGGAATGCCCTGCAAACATTTCATGGGTGTTTCATACATGTTGTGATTTCCAAAATATTTCTGGGCAGGAAACAGGGGCTATGTAAGAATTTGCTGTGGCCTTGCCCTATTGTAACTTCTCATAAGACAGTTGTACCAAAATACGTAATCCCAATTGGATTATGCAATTGTGTTTTTTTATTTTTATTCAATATTGGGCATAAAAAGTGAACAAGCTAAAAAAATTAAATTCGAGAAAGGAAATCAAGGTCAATGACACTTTACATTCTTAGTCAAACTTTAAATGTACAAGTTTGAAGGTTTGAAGTGAATCGCTATTTTTATTTTTGTGAATAGTTGGCTTTTTCTAGGAACAATGTGGTTGTTTAAATTTCCTTTTCACCAACTTGAAATATAGCTGATATATCATGGTTGCTGACATTGAATAGCTTATCCCATTAATATTACACTTATCTTTAATTCTTCTATATGCTTTGTTCTATTATTTTTCTTTCATGGAATATGGATATATATTTCAATGTGTATGAATATATCTCTATTTATGCACACAAATACCTTCATGTACTTGCATATCATACTGTAGTCACATGTGCACAATAGCATGTGCCCTTGGCTAATAATTTTTTTGCTAATATAAATTGTCTTTGTTGGTGTACATTGTTAAAATATTCATTATATCATGCATGATGCACATAGTAGGCGTATTATTTTAGTAACCATTCATAAGTTATTTTCTTAACATCCATGCTGAACAAAATCACACCATCAATAAATAACAACATTTATGTAGCAACACACACATCCTCAATTGGATTCTACAACTATTTCTTAAACACATCCCTTATTCTTTGTTCATATCAAGTTTAGGTTATTAGGTATGCATCGATACATTATGTTGTTCTCTAAGACCCTTTTACGGACCACTTTAATAGATTGCGTAATTATTTAGGATATTTTGCTACCTGAGCACGGTAGATTTTTTGCTTATTAGTGTGTTTGGAAAAATAAATTGAATTTTAAGCATGTTTGTCTTTGGATCTTATTGTCTTTTATTAGAATTACAAATGATGAAATCTATGTGTTAATACTGCTCCTCTTCCTGATTCTTAAAGGGTGCTAGCTCAATGGAAGAGCACCTACTTTACAAGCAGGAGATTGGTGGTTCGATTCCTCCATGCCCTAATGATATTGCAATGTATTTCTAAAGGTAAAAAATGTAGTAGTGCAAGATGGATGCAATATTAGACACAATACTAAATGAAAAACATGATGTAAAAGTGGATGTCACATCAAACACAAAAGTGGATGCAAAATACGACCTTATGTCAGACGCAAATGTGGACACAAAAATGGATGTCACACTAAACACAAAATTGGATGCAAAAAGAGACTCAACACTAGACACAATTGATGACTCAAAACTAGACGTAATAATATGTCCAAAACTAGATGCAACAATAGATGAAAAAGTGGATTCCTAACTAGATGTAAAATTGGACATTAAATTGAGCACAAAATATGGTGTATCGATGGAAATAAAACTAGGCGTAACACCAGGTGCAAAACTGGAAGCAACATTTGGCGCAAACAAAAACTTAAAACGAGACAGAATTTTAGATGCAAGACGGGACAAAACATTGGATGTAAAACTAGACGTAATATTGAATGCAAGATGGGATGCAACATTGGACACACAACTAGATGCAATATTAGATACAAACATGGGCGCAAAACTATGCACAACACTACGTGCAACACTGGGTGCAAAATTGGGCTCAGACATAGATGCAAAAAAAGACATCAACCGGGATGCAACACTAGGTGCAAACCTAGATGCAAAATATGACGTAAAACGAGATGAAACATTTGGCACAAACATGGATACAAAAAAAATACGTAAAACAAGATACAAAATTAGATGCAAATGGGGATGCAACATTATAAGTAAATTTGGACACAAAACTAGACGCAATATTGGGCCTAAAATTGGATGCAAACCTAGATGCAGAATTGGACACATAATTTTATGTAAAACATGGTGCAAAATTGGGTGTAAGACTCGATGAAAAACTAGGAGCAAAATAAGACGCAACATTGGATGCAAAAATGAGCGTGAAACTAGGTGCAAACAAGGATGTAACAAAGGACGCAAAAAAAGATGCAATAGAAGTTGAAAAATTGGGCGCAAATAAAGGCGTAACATTAGATGCAAAAAATTGGGCGCAAAAATGGACGCAAAAATGGATGTTAAAAAGGACGGAAAAAAAAGATGCAATAGATGGCATTTTATGAAAATGTACAATAGCGCCTGGTTTAGCGCCGAATTGTTCACCACAATTGGGAAAAAATTACACCAAAATCCGGCGCTAAATTCGATGCTAAATCTAGTTTTTGTTATAGTGAGTGCCTCCTTTTTCTTCAATTTGATTGAGTGCAAACATTCCTAGGTAATACCAACAACTTCAATAATATGATGATTCCCTAAGAAACCAAATTGCTCCAAATATAATACCTCAAGAATTTTCAATTTAATTCAATTAGCAATGACCTTGGAAATCACCTTATAAACAAGGTTACAAAGAGAGATAGGGAGAAAATCCCCAAAGGTAGCAGGTTTATTCCTTTTAGGAATCAAAGTGATAAGGTGGCATTAATGGCCTTGGATATGTAACCTTCAGTTCAAGGATGCTCTACAACAACCACAAATAATCAACTACTAAATATAAAAAAGCCAAAAAAAATTCAACCATCCAACCATGAGAGCCTGGACTCTTATCTTTTGCAAAGCCTTTCATAATACCTTCAATTTCTGCCTTAGTGACCCGAATGATGACTTATACAAGGTATAGTACAAAGTACAAACAACTCATTTTCTTAAAACACCTTAGTATTTGAAAAAAAAAATTAAACTATGTCCTTTCAATTTAATTTATCTAGCCAATTTGATCAAAAAGAGAAGACAATACCATTAAAATCATCTAAAGATACCAGGGAAAACTTACCTCTTAAATCAACTAGGGTGGAAACCCTCACATCCAAAACAATACTACAACCAACACATTCTAATTCCTTTATATACAATACCTTCACAATAGTTTCCCTTCAAATAAGGAAGGTGAGAGGATGATCACAATCCCATATATGTAAATCAACAAGGGAAAAAAAACCTCCACTCCAAAACAATACCACAACTAACACAGTCAAATTCCTTTATATACATTACTGTCGCCATAATTTCCCTTTAAATAAAAAAGGTTAGAGGATGAATACAATCCCACATCTGGTCATGAGAAATTTCTTCCTCTAAATTCTTTAATTGCAATCCCTCTTCCCTATGCATATAAACCTGTATACCCCTATACCAACTTGGCAATATTCACTATCTCTTTTGCAATGATCACACACTAATAATTTTTATCTCTTTTGCAATGATCACACACTAATAATTTTCCTTAGAGAACAACTTTGCAACATGAGAACTTGGACCTTATGGCTCCCCTAAACACCAACAATGAAATGATGCTATTGGATGGGAGAAACAAAAAAAAATTGTCTTCCAACCCAAGAATCCCAGTATCGACAGCAGCCATCCAAAAGCCAGAAAGTAGTGCATTAATCCTTAGTCCGTGTCAATTAGCTATAGAGAGGCAAGTATCACGTATATATTTGAGTCCAAGTTTTCAACGTGGAGATGTGATCTCGTTATTTGGGTTATTTCCCTTGTTGATTCTGAGTGGGAGCACTTAGGAGTAAACCCCATTGGGATTGGATTATCCCCAAACTATAAATATGTTTTGCATCCCACCTTTTAAGTAAGGCTACCATGGGACTTACCCTACTCTAAGAAGGGTAGTTGGACTAAAAAAGGCGAGTAAAAATAATAGATATTTCTTATCATAGTAGGTAGTCCTCCCAGCAAGGGGTCCATACCGATCTAACAAGGGTTTTTCTTATCTAAGTCCCATATGGATGGGGATTAACGCGATAATGTGGTGGGGACTTACTACTCGTCCTCCCTACTAATCTATAGTAGAGGTGTTACAGGGAGAGGCGGTTATACTAGGTATTAAGGTAACTATGCACATTGAGACACTTGGCATGGAGGGAGTATAGGAATATAGTTCAACACCTGTATCGCTGACTAGTAGATGTACTAGTGGCAAATAAAGGAAATGAGCTCTTAGTAATGACCTTCAAGCTATGAATTATACCCCTTGTTGATGCCCCATTGGATCACAAGAGTGAACCCCATTGGGATTTGATTATGGAAAGGACCCTCATACAATGTGGATGATACACTGGCTATTATTGGATGACCGACAACTAATAGCAATGACCTATGGATCTAGTTTAAACGTATATATGTGATTCATAGATTTAGTATTCATTTCTCTTTTAACAATGGTAAAATTGAAAGGTAGAGATGCAATATTGTATATTCGAAATTTCCCTTGTTGATTCCCCATTGCACACAAGTTGTTTTTGTCCAACCACACTTACTTATTTGTGCCTACCCCAACCAAACCTGAGGCCATGGGATAACCAACTCAATTTCTGGTGGTATAGAATCCATTGGGTTTCCTTGCCTAACATCTAGGCATACTTTCAGATAAATTAGCTTTAAACTTTCCTTTTAAATAAGGGAACTTACACTCCCCTAACTTACACTTCCCCTCTGAATTTTCCCAGCTAGAAATAACTACTCCCCTTATGGGTGTCACATTGTTGAAGGAATAGTAATTTCATTCCCATAATCTCATTCAAGAACTACTAAAATAGACCCTTCTTAGGATAGGAGGAACTTACACTTGCCTTAAGGTGTCTTAAGAGTGAACACCATACACTTGCCTTCGGATAGTTCAAACCTCAGAGTAAGCTCCATAAAGTAAGCCCTAAACATTCCTTCCATATAGAGTGTAAGCTTTAGCAGTAACTTTCCCTAATTCAGCTAATTCAGATTACTTACAAAGGAAAGCAACGTAAATGTATATATGCGAGTATCATAGACTAGTAGGGACTATGCCAAGGGATTATAAGCAATGCCAACAGGATTTGGGACTATGACAAGGGGTTTATAAATAATGATAAAAGATAGTAGGGACTATGCCAAGGGATTATAAGCAATGTCAACAGGCTTTGGGACTATGACAAGGGGTTTATAAATAATGATAAAAGATCATACATTGTAAGTTTGGCTGCAATGGAAAGGTCTCCACCAGGATAGGGTGATTCGTGTCGCTCATTCTTATTCTAGTAGGGTACACTACCTATTGATGATTAAGGCCATAATAGTTTAGGTTATTGAGAGAAGTTGTGCTCCCTTTATCTATAACTCCTATCCTCTAAGGTATACTCTATAAGAAAGACTCTCTCTAGGTCTCCATCCAGTTGAGTCCCCTCCTTGAGCTACAACAAAGAACTAATTCTAGCTCTAATAGTGTTCCATATGCTATTATTAGTAGTGGGGAGAACTAGATCTTGTTTGCTATTTTCAAAAATGAAATGAGCAGACGAAGCCTTTTACCAAAGCTAGTGCAGTGTTAGAATTTCAGAAGGACTCTAATAAGTAACTACAAATATAAATATATTAGTGGAGATAGACGAGGAATAGACAGACGAAATACGTGATGCATAAAATAATTGGATGCACATAAGCAATCAAAAGGTAAAAAAACATACATGGTGTATCATATCTCAGTTATACTAATTCAATTTATGGAAACAAGCGATATGCAGAAATTTGAAAGAAAATAGAAGAAAAAAGGGTGGAGTGCGGAGAAAAAGCAGCGACTTAGGAGGGTAAGAGTAGAGTGTAGAGGCAGAAAGGCTATACAGAGGCAGGGAATATCATTGTAACTCATTGTCAGAAACTGAGGGCGATCATTGTAACTCATTATCAGAAACTCTTCTCTTTAGTTCTTCTTGGGGTTTTAGTACCCCGACACTTCAAGAATATGAAAATTGCATGGTTTAATCTCCCGTAGACTACTTGATTTTGAATCATCCAGCAGTATATTAATAGAAAAAATATCTTTCACGATCTTAGGACTCTCTTTAGGCCGACCACGAAGACACTGAATCTAAAAATACTCCTCTTTAGAAGCATACTCCAACGTTCCCAAGTTCCCACTTTAATTGTGTGATCATCATAAATAAGATTTTGTCATGATTTGTTCAATCCCTCATGGCAGTCAATACCCAGTGGGGAAAATGAAAAGTGTACAAAATAGGAATATTCTAAGAGACCATGCTAGGATTGAAGGGAAAGGGTAGTAGGAGGATAAACCAATCATTGAAAGGACCTACAAAGATGCTTGATCATACCAGAGTAATTATGTTAATAAAAAAAATGTTTAATATGGAAGGATTAATTCAAATGGTGATGTTAGGAGTGCCTTATGGCTACTTAAACCATGAGTGAGGTTTTAAGAGTTCCTTATGGCTGCTATTTTAAGCAAACAAACAAAATAGAAAGTTCTAACAAATACCAATACAAGGAAACAACTTGAGCCTGTATCATTATAATGTTAAAGCAACAACATGAGAGTGTCTTGAATTGAATGATTTAATCTAATCTAGGAAACTCGTTGGAAGAGGAATTTTTTTACATGCTCTTTAATTTCCATACCATGTGAAAGTGTCAAATCCTCTCCTTCCATGTAAAATAAGTGCATTATTCTTGCGGTAAACCTGTCTCCTGCATTTTTCTGGTACTTTAATGTTATTCACGGATTCTCAATTCAACTCAGAGCGTTTTCCATGACAAATTAGACATGATTGAGAGCTTTTTCTTCAGAAATTTCAAGGTGGCCCTTCATTAACATTGTATGGAAGAATCCACCTCGCATTGACCTCTCTCACCTTTCATTTATATATATCTTTATTGAGGTGCAAATCACTTTTAATTTAAAAATAAAAAAAATGTCTAATAAGTTTTTCTTAGTTGGGAAGGAAATTGCCACCACCTTGTTTAAGTAATTTCAAATGCTCTTCACAATTTAGCTAATTTTAAATTTTGATTATATATGTTCTTGATTTTATATTTTCTCTTTTTAATACTTAATTCAACTCAATCTTAAATTCCATATAAAATTACATAAATTTGTTTTACAATTTAGCTAATTTAATTTTCTCGTCCCATAATTGTATTTTAATTTACTAAATTGGCATAGAATACATATATCTATCATTTTTTAACTACTTAATTCTTTTTATATGTTTTTTTTTTTTAATTTAGAATTTTCTTCCTATGTTTTGAATAGTCTTATACCAGTATAGATCCATCTTAACTATGGCTCTACCAAGTGCCAAGAGAGATCAAATCTCTTGAGGTGCAAACCCTTTTTAATTTATAAAAATGTCTAATAAGTATTCCTAGTTGGGAGGGAAATGATCGCCTTGATTAATTAATTTCAAAATAGGGTAAGAGATGACTAACATTAATAATCATATAATCAAATAGTTTTCTAAAATTTACTTTACTTGTGCATTTTTTAAAACTAATAATGAATATTAAGAGTAGTTAATGAGTAAAATAACCATATAAAATTTTAAAATCTAGATTTCTAGAATAAATTGGCATTTTTACCATCAAAAGAAGATTTTAAACATATATCCAATTGTTTTTGAGAAATGGCTTGTTTTTCTCTATAACTAAGAATGAACATTTATTCTTAACATTATGTCTCCTAGGGTTTCAAGTCAACAAAATTTTAAACTGAAATTTAATATATAATTACATAAATGTGTTTTACAATTTATTTAATTTAAAATTAAATTTTATATAAGGCTAGGTTTTATAATTTTTCTTTTTACTACTGTCAATTAAATTTTACTACTAATTTATTGTTATGTAAATCAATTTTTGAAGGGGAGATAATATAGCACATTAGACACATCTCACATATTAGATTATGTATGTTTTTTTTTTTTACAAATATTTATTTTTGGAGCTGATAAATAAAACACACTTCAGCCACATAGGATTGTAGAAAGCTCCCCTCAATGCACCTAACACTTGATCCTTAATTTGGGCTTCTATAAGGCACATTGAAAACCTTCCATTCCCATATAGTGAGGTGAGAAAACTAACTTATTCGTTCATTGATTCTTATTACAATATAACCTTCCAAACCTTCCATTCCCATATAGTGAGGTGAGAAAACTAAATGTTTGTTGATTATTTTGTCATTCATGACAATGATTGTAATCCATCAACATGTATGAATAAAGGTATTGAGTTTGAACACCAAATCAAATGATGACAATGATTGTAATCCATCAAAATGTATCAATAAAGGTATTGAGTTTGAACACCAAATCAAACGAATGAAAGTATGATTTGTCAATAAAAAAATCTGTGAAGCATAAGCAGAGCGATTGGGATCCAACACGAGGGAAACGAGGAGTGGAGCAATTGCGCTTTAAGAGAGGTGTGGAGGGTTATAAAACTATGGGAAGTATATCAATTGGTATCCCGAAGTGATTATTACATCAACGTGGAATCCCAATTTTTAATGCTTGAATTATAACTTGCAAGGGCATTAAGGTGTTAAATGTGAGCCATTAAAGAGTGGAACTTAAAAATTCTCCATCCCCTCACCCCCCACCCCATGTTGAAATAAATATATATTATAGAAATAAATCTGAAATATATAAAAATTAAAAATAAAATTCTAATAAATAAATAACTTATTTTGTGGTAATTTTTAAAAAACATGTTAGTACTTAATGATAATTTGATGACATAAAGTGTAGTCCATCAATGTTTCAAATTTTATGAGTGCCTTATGGTTACCAATAAACAAACAAGCAAAAGAGATATAAAAAATACCAATACCACATAACAACTTTTGAGCTTATGTTATTATAATGCTAAACAACACCTTGAGAAGTCTTTCACATGAATAATTTAATTTAGGAAATTGATTGGAAGAGGCAGTTCTTGACATGCTCCTTAATTTCCATATCCTGTGAAAGTGTAAAACCATCTGCTTCCATGTAAAATAGTTCCATTATTCTTGCAGTCTCAAAAACCAATCTCTTGTAGCTTTCTGGCACCTCTTTGTTATTCACAAATTCCCAATTCAACTCATCTAAAGCATTTTCCATGATAAAATAAACATGTTTGAGAGCTTCTTCTTCGGATATTTCGGGATGGTCGTTCATATAACACTGTATGGAAGAAGCCAGCTCACCTTGACCTCTCTCGGCCTGCATTTATATTTACCAACCATTCAAATATTAGAAGTGATTAGAGAGCATGGATGGCATATTGTATTGTAAGATTTTGGCTTTATATCGCCTTTATATACTAGGCACCTGATAAGTTTTGGTGTCATTCACCAGACGCCCTGTCAATCCCATGAGGTGTAGAAATTTAGATCCATGACCAATTTTGGAGAGTACTTCATCTTTAAGAATCTCCCCCGTGAAAAGAGCGCTAATGAGAACGACTATTCCCAACGATCCGGAAACAATGGCATTGTCTATGTATTCATCGAAGGATGGCACATATTTAGCTTGAGACCATTCTGCTTCTTTTGTGTAAGCTTCCAACTGGATCTCCCACTTCCAAATACCATAGATTTATCAATGATTAATCCATAATCAGTATGAAATTACATAACTAGAAAATGAAAAACTTAATACATACAAGATTTCGAACATAGCCTAGCACATCACGCCCCTGTCTCTTGCGTCCATCTTCAGCTATTTCATTAACCATATTATATAAACCCATGAAGCATATTTCCATCTCTCGTGGCATTCTATCTACCAATGATAGATCCCATCTGAAAACAAACAAACCCAGTATATAGTTTATCGGCCTTAAATATTAATTTTTAAATCTATTGAAGTTAAAATAAATAAAACTTTTACCTTTTAACTGCTTCCGAAAACAACTTGAGATCATCTAAAGATCCGTATGCATCATAAAGATCATCTAAAATGACCGTAAAATTGGAAATTTTTGTATAAACAGATCTACATGTAGCAAACTCTGGCTCAAACATAAAAGACGCTGGTGAGAAATATATTTCAATGACACGGTCCCGAGTGAATGTGAGCTCTCTGAAACCCGATGTTTTCCACCACCTTTGAACAATGCAAGATATATATAATCTATGAGTAAAAAACATAGACTTGATATGACTGAAAAATGTAAAGGTAGAGTAAGAAACATCTTACCTCAGAAGATCTGCAAGCTCTTTTTGATATATAGATTGCAAATAATTAAAGTCTAATTTGACAAGTTCCAAATATTTTTCATTTGAAATATATAACATCCTGTTAAATGGAATAATATGTTATAAAAATTTTTATAATTAAACCAATCCAAAAAATATAAATATTTAAACTATATATAAAGTATAAATGAAACAACATCTACAACTCACTTGTGTTTATGTGATAATAAACTTCTAACAATTTTTAACCAATAATAAATTTAAAACTAAATTTAAAGAAATATTTCAATCATATACATAGTAATCTTACATAAACATAGTTTTCCCAAGCCATACATCATTTGGTCTATAATTTTCAATGTAGTTTCTAGCTTCAAGTCGTGGCATACTCTTGTGCCACGGATATTTGAGTGCGTATTCTACCTGAAAATAAAATTGTTAATTTTAAAATTTCAATAAAAAATAGAAAAAATTCCATAAATACGAAAGAACTTTTTATTTTATATTCTATCTTAAACTTAGTTTTATAAATTCATTAATATGAATTTTGAAATTTGGAAAGAGAAATTAAAAACCAACACTACGATAGACCTCACCCCTAATATTCTCAAAACTTCATTAATATGAAATATGAAATTTGGACATACAAATTAAAAACCAGCGATATTATATATCTCTGGCCGAATACTCACCGATGCTTACTTTCATATGATTAATATGAAATTTGGACCGAGAAATTAAAAACCAGCAGTAAATTAAAAATCAGCAATATTATGTACTTCTCCGAATATTCTCCTAAGCTCAATTTTATATCTTCACTAATATGAAGATTGTTGAGAACTTAAAAACTACAATATTATATACCTCTCCCCGAATATTCTTTTTAAGCGCCCATTTGTGAGAGGCACCCACATTTTCCAAAGCATTCCTCAGATACCTTTCGGTACAGAGTTTTGCTTCTTTCATGATCGTTTCTCCCGGAAATGCAACGTGTGAACAACGATTGACGTTTAACATGTCTGTAACTCTTCTTTGTGTTTCACCCATGAAGCAAAAGAACTCCCCATTCTCATCTCTAAAGCTCTTTAAAACATCTGTCAAGATTAATGTTGCACGTTCAAGAATTCAATAACCTGAAATAATCTACAGACTTGACACATACATACAGAGTAAAAACAGCTGCACATCGCAGTATACCTGAGGAAACATTGTATCCATGTAGTCTCAAGATTCGAATGCCCATGGCTGTATCATCAATATCAGGGATAAGATTCTCTCTTGCCCATCCAATGCCTCTTTCTTCCCAGTGGCTGCGCATCATTTTTGGAGATAATAAATTTGATGCAATATTAATGAGGTGATCAAGAAAGACAGACTGAACCATTTCAAAATTCCAATAGACATGATACCTGTACACATAATCCAATGCGTCCTTGATCTCCTCTTTGAAATGACGATCAATCCCTAGCCTCTCAACAGTATCAACTGTCCACAGGCGTTCAAATAGATCAATCGGATAGTGACAAGGTACTGCAATAACAAATTTTCCATCAGTAATCTTCCATTTTATATTTGATATTTTTCACAAACTAAATAAACAAAATGGCCCTCGTGAAATCATATTGTCATACTGATACCATGGTTTCCGAATTTCTTCAAGACGAAGTTCAAGAATTCCAAGCACTTTTTGTTCCCCGTATGCATGAATACAGCTGCTGTAGATGCTGGCGAGCTGAGGAATGATCCATCCTTGGATTGGAGTTTGATTATTTTCTCCCACTCTACTATTTCTTGCAAGCCTTCCAAGGAATACAGTAACGTTGTTGTAAGGGCGTATAGAACATCTTTGGGAATCGTGATCGAAACACCAAACACCATCAAGGTAAAAAGAAAAATTAATTAATTATTACTTTGAATTATGAAAATTTTATCAACAACCGAGGAGAATAATGATGATCATGATCAGAATTTAACCTCCGGCTTTTCCATGATTTGTTTGATCAAAGAACAACTAGAAGCTATTGGAGACAAACTTGATGAAGATGAGAGGGTTATGACTGCTCTCAATGGTCTCACTAAACCCTCGGAATCATTCATTCAAACGATGTGTTCTAGGAAGGAAAGTATGCTGTTTGATGTGGTATGGGAAGACTGTATTCAATAGGAGACTAGAGTGGCAAATAGAGAAGCCTGGCTAAAAGAGGATGATCAAGCCCTAGACACTCATACCAAAAGAATAAGAAATCAACCCATCCTCAAGAAGGGAAACCGCAAGGAGCATCAACCTCCCAAAAGATTCCAAAGATCAAGAGAAAGTCTATCAAATAAGGACTACTCTGGGTTTCAATGTTTCCATTGTGACAAGATAGGACACATTGCCAGAAATTGTCCTATGAAGAAGCAAGAATATAAGAAAAGGATCAACAACAACAAAAGACACCATGCTCATCTAGCTAAAGATGAGGATGAAGAAGAAGAAGAGGAAGGACCTCCAAGAAAGCAAGCAAGAGAAGAAGATGCAGAAGAGTATGTACTATTCTCTTCTCTCTTTGGGTCTGTAAAACCTGGAGAAGACACTTGGCTTATTGATAGTGGTGCTTCAAAGCACATGATGGGATAAAAGAAAACTCTGTCCAAACTTGAAGAAAAGAGCTCTCCTCAGAAAGTATCCCTAGGAGATGAATATCAATATCCGATCAAAGGAGTTGGTGAAGCAAGCTGCAAACTTTATTCAGGTAATCCCCTAAAGATGAAAGATGTATTATATGTACCTGGCATGAAGAAGAATTTACTTTCTATCTCAGCTTTAGATAAGAAAGGACTCAGAGTTGCTTTCATAGATGGTCAAGTACTCATGTGGCCCAAAGGAAAGAATACTGAAGATGCAATCATCATTGGTGAAAAAGAAGGAGGCTTGTATAAACTCAAGGGGCACTTAGAAATAGCCTTTGTTCATGATTCCATTGACCCTAGTGAACTATGGCATAGAAGGCTTGCCCACATTAATTACAAGGTTCTACCTTATGTGAACAAAATAGTGATGGGATTACCATACATGAAGATCAAACATGAAGGCATTTGCAAAGGATGTGCAAAAGGAAAGAATATCAAGAATCCATTTCCTAAGAGTGAAACAAAAACAAAAGGTACGTTGGAATTGATTCATTCAGATGTCTGTGGTCCAATGTCTTCCACATCCTTGAGTGGCTTTGAATATTATATCACACTTATTGATGACTATTCAAGAAAGACTTGGATATACTTCTTGAAAGAAAAAAGTGAAGTGTTTGAGAAATTCAAAGAATTCAAAGTGTTTGGGACAATGGCGGAGCGTATACCTCAAAAGAGTTTGAATCCTTTTGCAAAGATGCCAGAATCAAGAGGGAACTAACTACTCCCTACAATCCTCAATAGAATGGGGTTGTTGAAAGAAAGAACAGAACCATCATGGAGGCAGTGAAGACAATGAGATATGATCAAGATCTTCCAATGCATCTATGGGCAGAAGCAGTAAGAACTGCTATGTATGTACATAATAGAATATCTCAGAGTGCTCTTGGATTCAAGACTCCAGAAGAGATGTTCATGGGAAAGAAGCCCGAGGTAAGTCACCTCAAAATATTTGCTTGTCCAATATATATTCATATACCAAAAGAGAAAATAACCAAGTTAGACCCTTCCAGAAATAAGGGGATATTTGTTGGATATTGTGAAGTATCCAAAGCATTCAGAATTTACATTCCTGGATTCCATCACATGGAAATCAGTCAAGATGTGGCGTTCAATGAAGAGGAAACCCTCAAGAGATACAGGAAGCGCTAACATGAAGAAGTGTATGACGAAGAGGCACCTCCCAGAAATAAAGAAACTACATGTCTCCCTGGAGATGAAGCTCTTGAAGAACATGACATGGAAAAAACACAAGAACCTTCTATGATGGAGATATCAAGAAAGAGAAAGCCTACTTGGGCAAGTGAGATTATAGAAGAAGCATAAATATATGGAGCTCCTGAAGGCTCCACACTGGTAAGTAAGAATCCTAAGACTTTTTCCAACTATGTAGTTTTGATGTGTGATCTTGTAGATCAAGAACGTATAAACTATGAAGAAGTGGTAAAGAAGAAAGAATGGGTAGAACCAATGACTAAAGAATACTAGTCAATAATTAATAATGATGTATGGGATATAGTTCCTAAACCAGAAGGAAATAGTGTAGTATCCTCCAAATGGATCTACAAGATAAAACATGCAGCTGACGGAAGTATCGAGAAGTATAAAGCAAGATTTGTGGCTAAAGGTTTCTCTCAAAAAGAAGGAATTGATTATGAAGAGACTTTTGCACCTGTAGCACGGTATACTTCAATTAGAGCTATCATGGCACTCGCATCCACAACGAAGTGAGGCTTACACCAGATGGATGTAAAGACATCCTTCCTGAATGGTGTGATTGAAGAAGAAGTATACATAGAGAAGCCACCAGGATTTGAAGTTGAAGACAGATGAACTCATGTATGCAAGTTGAAGAAGGCCATGTATGGCCTGAAGCAAGCTCCTCGAGCTTGGTATGGAAGGATAGATAGTTTCCTAACGAGCATGGGCTTTGCCAAGAGTAAAGCCAATCCTAACCTTTACCTCAAGGTTATAGAAGATGAACCTGTCATACTATTACTATATGTGGATGATTTATTTTTGATAGATTGTGGAAAGCAATAAGAAACTCGCCGAAGAATTTGAAATGAAAGACCTTGGGTTAATGCATTACTTCCAAGGTTTGGAAGTATGGCAAAGTTCAGAAGGAAACTTTCTCAACCAGGGAAAGTATGCTGTAGAGATATTGAAAAGATTCAATATGTTGGAATGCAAACCCATGGCCACACTCATGGATTCCAACCTGATGTTATTAGCTGATGACTCATCAAAGTTAGTGGATGTGACTCAATACATACAGATTATTGGGTCGTTGATGTATTTAACAAATACCAGACCAGACATTTGTTTTGTTGTGAACACCTTGAGTCAATAACTAATTCAACCTAGAAGGGTTCACCTGATAGCTGCAAAGCATGTGATGAGATATAGGAAGGGGACCATATACTTTGGTGTATAATATGATGGAAGCCATGAGTACAGATTGTATGGCTACACGGATGCAGATTGGGCTGGAAGTGTCTTGGACAGGAAAAGCACATCAAGTGGATGTTATAGTCTGGGATATGCTATGATTTCATGGTTTAGCAGGAAACAGTCTAGTGTTGCTCTTAGCACAGTCGAAGCAGAATATATAGCAGCTTGCTTTGCTAGTTGTGAAGCCATATGGATTCGAAAGTTGATGTCAGGGTTATTCAACCTAGAGTTGGATACTACTGTGATTCTATGTGATAACCAAAGTTGTATAAAGATGATAGAGAAACCAGTGTTCCACGACAGATCAAAGCACATAGAAATCTGGTACTTCTACATTCGAGATATGATGCAGAAGGGAGCCATAAAGCTCCAGTATGTGAGTACTGATGAACAAGTTGCTGATGTTTTGATGAAGCCTCTGTCCTAGGTAAAGTTCGAATACTTTCGTGACAATCTTGGTGTTGTTCAGGAAGACCTTCCTCGAAAGGGGGAGCAATGATGTAGCAATGGGATTGTATCATCCTTGGGCACTTTCCCTAAAGTGATCCGGTGACCTCAGTCCTCGAGAATGAAGAGGGATTGTATCATCCCGAGACATCTGTCCATAATGTATCCAATGACTTCGGTCCTAGAGAATGTGATGAGATTGCATCATCCCCGAATTCTATTTAAAATGTATCTGGAGGCTTCAGTCCTCATGAATGTGGTGGGATTGCATCATCCCTAAACTTCTGTTCAAAATGTATTCGGAGGCTTTGGTCCCCGTGAATGTGGTGGGATTGCATCGTCCCTGAACTTCTGTTCAAAATGTATCCGGAGGCTTTGGTCCCCATGAGTGTGGTGGGATTGCATCATCCCTAAACTTCTGTTCAAAATGTATCCAGAGGCTTCAGTCCCTGTGAGTGTGGTGGGATTACATCATCCCTGAACATCTGTTCAAAATGTATCTGGAGGCTTCGGTCCCCGTGAATGTGGTGGGATTGCATCATCCCTGAACTTTTGTTCAGAATGTATCTAGAGATTTTGGTCCCCGTGAATGTGGTAGGATTGCATCATCCTTGGACTTAGTCCTAAAGTGATAGGGACTGATTATCTCGTAATCAATACATTGACTTCGGTTGTCGAGAATGTGGTGGGATTGCATCATCCCTAGACTTTAAGTCCAAAAGTGATCCAAAGACTTTTTTGTCTTTGAGCTATGGATTGCAGTTTGTTGCTAATGATGATGATGTTACTGATCGAAAGATCAGAGTGTGATGATGATGATGTTACTGATCGAAAGATCAGAGTGTGATGACGATGACGTACTGATCGTAATATCAGAGAATGATGATGATGATGATGATGTCGAAATTTCAGAGTATGATGATGATGATGTTACTATGATGATGACGTACTATGATGATGATGTTGTTGATCGAAAGGTCAAAGTGGTATTGATGATGATGTTGCTGCTCGAAAGGACGAAGTACTGATGATGATGCTGTCAGTCAAAGTGTTTCTATTGCTGAAAACTGACGGTTGAAGATGAAAACTAAAGTACTAATGATGATGCTGTCATTCAAAGTGTTGCTGCTGTTGAAGATTGAAGATGAAGACTATATGATGTTGAAAATATTCCAATGATTTATAAATGTGTCACCCTGATGATGTTGATGATGTCCTCTCTCTCTCCTACTATTGTTGCTGTTGATGTTGTTGTAGAATACCCTTCTCGTTAAGGGGGAGTGTTGAAATATTGTAACTTCGAAGAATATTCTATATGTATTTTTTGTGGTCCTCGATGGTCCTACTGGGAGAATCACTTGTATTTCTTTATACCTCAATGTTTCTAATCAGGAGAACTAATAAGAGTCATGAGGAAGTCCCCTCCAATTGTAAGTCGGGTCATTAGTACCCCAGCTATGGTTACTCGAGCCTGCATAACTGAATTAATTATAAAGTGAATGAAAGAATATAAAGAGAGATGTGATGCTCCTCATTTGGAACACACACACTCACTTGTGTAGTGCATTAATGAGAGAGAGAGAAGTAGCTACAGAAGGAGGAGGACCAGTCTTTTGGTTTTACCTTTTATCTTTTTGGGGCATCTATATTGAGGAAGCTTTTGCTGGGTTTTTTCCCTTTAGGGTTTTCCCAGGATAAATATTGGTTGTTCTTGTGATACTATTTCTTTCAGTGTTCCAGTTTATATCATTTTGTTATGAAATTGAAATTAAGAGATCATGTGTGTGGATACTATTGACCCAACTTACAATGTTGGTTATACCTCATGACTCTATGATGAACAAATACAATAGTAACATCCCGACAGAGGAATAAGACATCTCCCTTGGGGTATATCAATAAAATACATTTAGAGATACTATTGACCTGACTTACAATCCTTAAGAGATCATGTGTGTGGATACTATTGACCCGACTTACAATGGTGGTTATACCTCATGACTCTATGATGAACAAATACAATAGTAACATCTCGACAGAGCAATAAGACATCTCCCTTGGGGTATATCAATAAAATACATTTAGAAATTTCTTTTAAGTTACAATATTTCAACACTCCCCCTTAATGAGAAGGGTTTTCTACCGACAACGACATCATCAATTATAGGAGTAACCAGAGAGAGATACCACCCTTAGAAGGGGAGAGACGGCGAGAGAGGGAGGGATGGAGGGGAGAGATAGGGAGGGAGGGATACAAGATAAGAGAGAGAGGGCAAGGGGGATAGATAAAGGCACATAGGGTTAGTGACTAAGGGAGAAGAAGGGAGAAAGTACCATATGGAGGGATAATGTCGAAGATAAAGAGAAGGTGGAGAGTGGGTTGGTATGGACATGGATGGAGTAAGCGAGAGAAAGAAACATATAGGGAGGGATGTAGAGAGAATGATGGAGGTATATTTAGAAAGAGATAGGGGGTATTTAGGGATTATTGGGGGTATAGAGAGAAACATTTATATGCATGAAAATAAGGGAACACTAAAAACATTTTCTTTGTATCTAACAATAGAAAAAAATTGTTTTCTTATGATTTTATTCATTTCCTTAGTCGTGCACCTAACCTATTTAGTGTGCTTAACAATATCGTGTGCGCATTTTACTTCTACATATCGCGTACGCATTTTTACTTATATAATGCGTGCACATTTTAGGACTGTATAAACAGTGGACTGTTTTTATCCGACAACAACTTTACTCTGTCTTTACCAAAAACTGGTTGTCACATGTTTTTTTTCAATAGAGCACGAGCCCGCCTTTGGAAATTTTCACAACACACATTCTCCATCATTCTTTTTGTTATGTAGGTGCAGCATTGAGGACATATTTCATGGTTGAGGAGAACACAGGATAAGATATCAAGCTTCAATACCATTTCATGGTGATGATGGATACACACAATTGTACAAGAGAATCAACTTGAGGAACAATTTATGATTTAACTTTCATTTGCTTATTATTCAAGAGAACCAGGTAAATTTTCTCATTCATCATTGTTTTGATGGGAAACGTGAACAATTGAGAAGGAAGATTGAAGCACCTTAAAGGATATATAGTTCTAAAGCACTAATCTATAGTTCTAAAGCACTAAAGGTTTGAAATCTTGTAATTGAGGAGCAACAAAAAGAAACTATATTGAATTGATCATTGTGGTGATGGGGAATGTACGCAACCGAGGAAGAAAATCAACAAGGAAGAAGAGACCTCAATAATTCATCGAAGAGGAGAAAGAAAAGAAAAGAATAGACATGATGAATCAGAGGCTTTCTTTGGAAACTAATCCAAACCCAATTATAGAGGATACCACGGTTCATGCTATTAATCCACCACAAGGAAAAAGGAAGAATTCACTAGAGGGGCCTTCAATTCCCACAATAGTTGTATAACAAGCACCCCATGGAAGTATTCAGGAAGAAAAATGTAGGTGCTCATTAGGGGATTTTTTAATTCCCACTTCAAGTCAAAGTGATAAGTTACCATCTCAAGGTGAAGCTCATGAAGAGGCATTGGACATGGAGCCTACTGTTGAAGAGGCGTTGGACATGGAGCCTATTGTTGAAGAAGAAAATTTTATCCGGACCATTGATGAGGATGTTGGACTTCCACCATCCAACTACCATGAAGACAATGAAGGACAACAAGCTACTACTGAAATTCTAAAGCGTATTGTTGATGCGCTAGATGATAGAATTCCAGCCCCCTTGCCTCCATTAGAAATCACACGTCAAAGAACTCCGAAGCGTATACAAGTTGATGAAAGACTCCTCAATTCCATTGAAGGTACGATATCTAAACGTAGTATTTCTTATCAAACTCAACAGATACTAAATAAATATTTTGTTTCTAAATGTGATGGAGGTAAATGTAGGTTAATTTTATCATTGTTAAAATCTAGGGGCATGAATATTGTTAGGAAAACGTTAGGGATAAATATGATAAAGAATTATGGACCAAGTTGTCATATAGTTAAAATCTTAGTAGATTCCTTTGGTAAAATTGGTAAAAACACACGTTCAAAGGACCGCAATGTGACTCGTTGTGTGTTGTCACAAGAAATTGTAAATAAGAACACCAGGGTCCTTCGTTTTCTCAAGACTACATCCAAACTTGTTAATTTGAATGTAAAAACCCTTCGTAGGTATTCTATTAGAAGAGAAGATCTTTACACAACCGATCAGACGGCTTTATGGGCCTTTATTGGTCGGTTTCCATGTCGTGACATGAAGCTAGTTGATGCAGTAAAGGGACTAGTGCAGAGTTTTTGGCATGATCACACAAGGCCTTCTTCAAACCAGAAGGATGTACTAAAACTAAGAAGGGGTTCAAAGGATCGTGAACCACATATTAAGCATATTCTTGATATAAAACATACAGAACTATATGAGAAATTTAGGAATGAACATAGACAATTGAATTTGGGGAAAATATCTTTTGAGAAATGTAAGCGATGGTATGTTAGAATAAATACTCTTCGTAACACTTGTTGTTGTAGATACCATGTAGAATATGAATATTAATATGAAACATTTTTGTACATTCATCGTGTGTTGCATACTAACCATGTGCAGGATTGCTCCTTGACAATACCACCAACTTCATCAAGAGAATTCATTCATAGAATCATGTGCAATAAGCCTGAGGTGCAAACATACTATGCAAAATCTTGTTTGGATGGAACTTGCGCCAACTGTGCTGGAATGGAATTATTGAGCCAATGTATGCACGAGAGTGGAGATAGTGAATTTGGGAATATGGTTACATACATGAAAAGTTTCAAATATATCAGCTATGAAATAGTCCTAGGGAAAGAAAGCAAAAAAATACAATTGGTGACATCTCAGGTATTCATTTATCTATAAATTTATGTTTGAACAGTTACATTTCATTCCTTACTTACAAAAAAAATTGATATTGAGATCAGTTTGTGTCACTAGGTACAAGTTAGTGACTTCGTCAAGGAATTTATTGAAAATACACATCAATATGTTCAGCATGTTCACTTGGCATGATGGCGGGATGAGAAGTTTCAAATATATCAGATATGAAATACAATTGGTGGCATCTCAGGTATTCATTTATCTATAAATTTATGTTTGAACAATTACATTTCCGATCCTTACTTACAAAAAAAAACTGATATTGAGATCATTTTGTGTCACCAGGTACAAGTTAGTGACCTCGTCAAGGAATTTATTGAAAAGACACATCAATATGTTCAGCATGTCCACTTGGCATGATGGCGGGATGAGAAGTTTAGAATATGCAGAGATACATTTCCCCATGGTACTATACTTTTAGTTGTTTATTTTGCCGAGAACTACACTCTGCAACCTCAAAATGAGATCCAAAGTCAGTATTATCACTCTGAGCAGGTTTCCTTGATGGTGCATATCACATATAGGCATGGCCCAAATAGCAGTGAAGAGCAAAGATAAATTATGAAGGAATATCACTTCTACATAAGTGATGATAGGTTCCATGACTTCCACTATGTACGTCATTACTTCATCATGTTGTATGATCACTTGAAGGGCAGGAACATACAGATGGATCGACACTAGATTTGGTCTAATTGATGTGTTGGTCAGTTAAAAAATGCACGCATATTTCAAGGGTTTTGTTAATTGCATAAAAACTACAAAGTTCCACATATGTGGAACTATTTTGAGACTGGGAATAGTAAAGGAGAGCATGATGGAGCTGGACCATGTGTCAAAACAACCCTATGAAGAGAGGAATTGAAATTATCTACAATTTATACTATTTGAATTGCTCAATATATGGTCAGGTGGTGCACATCAGTAATGGGAGAGGAATCAACTATGCGAGAAGAATCCACAAGAAAAAGACATGTGGAGAATTTTTTTTGGGAGGTGGTAGACATAGATCGTTCGCATGCATGGGAATGCAAGACTGTGCTTGGGACTCCTAGCTTTCATTCGGTTCGAAGTTCTGATAACCCAGTATTTTAAATTTGGACCAGAAAACTTGCTTGTTTTTTCCCGCCTTGTTGTGATGGTGACTGGGATGGGTGTGAATCATTGGATTGGGTTGATGGATGGGATCGCATATCACTTCCACTTGATCAACGTGCAATTGTTGAGTTAAATCTGTTGGAAGAATACCAATTATTTATTTCTATAGATTTTGATCATGTATCAGACCTTGTACAACCTCGTATGATGCATTTCCTTAATATTTTTTTGTTTATTTACGTAGTCTTCAAACTCACATTAATGGCCTTGTATCACACGAAAAATATTTTGATCACATATACGTAGTGGTTGCCTCAAAATATAGTGAGTGGGGTGGTGATTATTGGTTGGCACATTGTATAGAGGGAAAGAAAACCCTCATTATGTCCATGGTTGATGATGAAAACAACCACTTCCCAGTTGGTTCTATGGTTGTTAAAGGTGAATACCTTACACATGACAACAATGTAAGAAAGAAGGGTGGATATGTTTACAGGGATTACAAACTAGGTGCAAGTGTGTATCACTTTACCAACTTAATCATTGGTACAAACCCCCAAGTACGAGCAATGCCTACTTGAAATTCATCGAAGGTACGCTACTTCTTACTGGATACAGAGCATGAGAGACTAATGGAGACCACCATTATAAGAGATGATCTGGAGGGCTTGGTTGTATGATAATAGGTGGGATCTAGCATGATGAGGTATGTTACATAATTTTAATTTGTCCATGTATGTTGCTTATGAATATGTCAATTTTTTTATCTTGATATGCCAAATTTTCGTTTATGTTGTTTATAAATATGCCAAAAGTTCTCTTGTATGTCAAGTTAATGAACATGCCAAATTTTACATATGATCAATAAAACCTAAGATTATGAATGATCATGTAAATATCAATAACATGATCATGTCAATATCAATCATATGATCATGACAATATCAATCATATGAACATGATAATGAGGATGATGATCAAGATGATCTTGATGTACCAAATGGCATTGATGATGATGATGATGATGACAACATCGATGTCCACGATGATGATGCATGTTGTAATACTTATGGATACTATAGGACTTGAGATATTGGAGTTAATAACAAGTAATCGAGGTTGTGAGGTTTTGACCATAAAAATATTGTTAGCCATTGGGTTTTACATTGACTGATATGGCCATTGGATTTATTAGTTCCCCCACCCCACCCCCACCCCTACACCCCTCTTGCAAAAGGGTAGTACAATACCACCTATAATGGTGTTACCAAAATGTCACCCTACAAGGTTGTTTTGGACAACCTCCCAATCCATACCCTCATTTTTACCAAGAACATCTAAGGTACAAGAAGTGAATATCAATCTTAACACAAAAACTAACTTTCTTTGTACTCTTAAGGACATTTTGGTCTTGGTTTAAAATGGAATGAAACAACAAGCATTTCAATAATGCTCATAGTGCTACTTTGAAGAAGTGGATCAAATAGTTTTACATCTTTGGCCTTTTAAGCAGACATCTCTCAAGGAAAAAAACAATTAGTTGCTCAAGTTGTATGGCCCCTATCAAATCTTACAGCATTACGCTGCACTATTGACCAATGTTTGATTCCCATGGGATTTATTTTACATAGTAAAAGAGTGATTGAAAACATAGAGGTAAATTCCCAACTTATAATACTAGAAGATGGCATTCACATCGACACACACATCATATGCACACACATTTCATATCTAACCTTGTATCTATGTACTCTTCGAGAATGACTTTTACTTTGCACTTTAAGTTAATCACAAAGAAATTTATAGATATGAGTTGAAATTATAACACCAAGACACAATGACTTGTATAACTATATTACAAACCTAGGGTCACCTCCATATTCTATTTAGGTCTACCATTTTTAATGTGTAGGGCCTACTTTTTGTCTACAATATTCAAAGATGAACTAATAAGATTTTATCATTCAGCCCCTAGGGCCTACTTTTTGTCTACAATATTCAAATATGAACTAATAAAATTTTATCATTCACCCCCTTTAAGAAGGTAATGAGCAAGAAAGTGTCTCAAGTCATTGAGACCCGTACAAGTGTAATTGTGAATGGATAAACAATAACAATCAACGATTTTTAAATGTCACTTATAACAATAAGAGACAATAACCAATGTGACTATATTATGGATCTAAAACACCTCCATACTCTATTTGAGGTTTGATGAACTTTTTTATAAAGCACCTAAAAACAAATTAAGGAGAGTTTACAATTCATCACCATTTTAGAGATGTGTCAATTAAAATAGTGCCTTGGGTCAGTAAGATCACTATGAAGGGGATCGCAAGGGAAAATTTGTCAACAACCCATGTAGGCATCACAAATCATGATAATAAATAACAACAAAGCTACATATAAACCTTAAACTTTGAAAACTAAACAATCAAAATCAAATCCAAGGAATTTTGAAGACATGTCATTTTTAAGAGTAATTATGTTTTTTATGTCCTTGACAAGGGGATATATATATATTGTGAAGGTGTATTAATCATGTTCGTACAATGTAATATTTGAAATTTTTTCAATAGTTGCTAATAGTTGTTAATATTTGTATTTTTTTAATTTGAATTTTTTATTTTGTGATTGGGAAAAAGTAACTAATGTCATCCTTAGTTTTCCCTTCCCATGACCTAGCAGCGAGGTGATATCAACATTGGGTGTGGTGGTCAGGTTTTCCTTCCCTTTATAGGCTATAGGTTTTCCTTTTCTTTATCTGATACTGCATTAAGTTCATGACGGTGAATGCATGTTTCCATGGAAAAGGTCGTTCAACTGTTATAGCTAAGCATCCATATCGCGCATCCCAAGGCTTGATTGATCCTAAAAGCATGCAATCATTTTTTAGGCTATCGTATCTTTGAGGAAGTAAGAAATACTACATTATTATTTAAGAAATTTATGGAGAACTTCTCATCAGTTCACATGGAATAGGCCATAGTCTAAGAAAAAAACCTACGGTCTAAGCAGATAACATTTTCCTTTTAGACTCATGAGTGCCTATGAACATGAGGTCCCAATGCCACCATACAAGACTAACATAGATAATATTTAGGCTATAAGTAGGATATGGCGGGAATATATATTCCTTATCCTGCGAGTAAGATATGATCCACATTTTTATTTTTTGTATAACAAGGATGGTTCTTAGTTCCCATGCCATGGTCCAAATACAAAATTTTAGGATTTTGACCATAAAACTTGTCATTAGGGCTCATGTGACATGTGCAGGAACTTGGTACATCTCACATCCAGTCCTAAATATGAAATATTTCCTTCTAATTTCAACATGCTAGTTATTTTCCCTCCATCGTCCTTTCTTCTCGTTCTTTTCCCCTTTCTGTGAAGAGTGACTCAGGTGGCTTCCAATGGACAAAAATAACAGCAAGAAGAGAGATAAGCAAACCAAAGTATGAGAGGATGATTGATATTTTATAAGGATGGTCGAAATCAAGTAATTTTTTCTCATGCCAAAGATATTAAGGGCGCTTCTAGTGTCTTATGGTCTTGGGGAAAAAACATGGAAAATTAGCCCATGATAAAAATTTCACCCCTAAAACTTTCCCTTGTACTAGGACTAAATAATCCATGAAAACAATATCTATCACACCAAACCTTTAAATGACATCCATATCTCACTTATAGGCCAAATATTCCCTATATAGGGCCTGTGTGATGTCCTAGGTTGACACCAGGCATGTCCCATGAACCCCAAAGTTTAATGTTAATCATTTAAGCCTTTATTATTTGATGTTGGATCACATAATGGGAAATGATCAAACCCATCCATGCTATTTAAAACCTTGATCAATGGCCACCATATAAAACTCATAGTACAAATATATGTTACATAGGGTACCTCAAATCACTCAAATTTCTCTGTCGGGGTAAATTACCTTCTACCGCTATGGTGAATCCCTAAAATTTCTCTGTTGGAATACCCCGCTTAGCCACCCATGCTACATTAATGAAGTTGTGGGTTACTCCCCCATCAATTAACACACCTACCCTGTGGCTTTGTACTACTCCCCTGACCTTAAGAGTATGAAACCTGGGTACTCCGAATAATGTAGAAATGACTCCCCTCGGTGCTTCTCCCTGAAGTGACTCCTCCTCTACGACCATCAATTCCTGGGAATTACAATAACCAAAGCAATGTAAATCATTTTCCTTGAATGTGATGCAAGAGGCTTTGGGCCCGTGGATGTTATTGATATTTTTTATAATATAAATCTTGTAGTTAAAGCCATTGGGCACAATGATAGTATTAGATGGCTTCTCATTCGTCATAATGATGAGTGGGTTGGGTTCAAAGAATTCCCTCCACATTTCCATGAAATCCAAGTTCTAGACCAGGGTTGTCGAAAATAATTCTTTTATAGAGGTAGAAAAAGAGAGAATGAAAAAGATGGATGCATGCAATGACTATATGTTAATGAGAAGACATGATAATTATTGCATGTAGTAGAACACATCAACAGTTGTTGCATACATAATGGGAAAAATATGAAAATAAAGTTATTTTTCAACAAATTAATGGCTAAGATCATCTTGCAAATGGATAACCAAGATGAACTTGAGCATTGTCTTCTCAATTCTTCGCACAATAAAAACACTTACAATGTAATAAAAAAGAACACAAAAAGCCAATAATATTAATATAACATAACTAAAAGCTATACCATAGTAGTAAAAAAGAATGTAAGAATTAAATAAATAAGCAAATCTATCTTAACTTAGTTTTTAAGTTCTAATAAACCTATGCCTCCATTTATTTTTGGTTCTTCTTGAGTCCTAATATATTTGGGAAAAAATAGATCTTTTTATAACATGCTACCTTATAATTATTTTTTGTTGAATTAATGTTTCATTTGAAACTTGTTGACTCAGTGAACTGACAATCCATGATTCCATGTCCATTAAAATTTGAACTTTAGGCAGTAGGTTCTAGGCTCTAGCTTCTATTGAGATGCATTATTTGCAATTACAAGATTTAGTTCCAGAATAAAATGTTAAATGGATTGATATGATCAATGGACTAGTTGATGCTACAAGGGATTTTAGTAGTGAAGAATTAGGGTTTGAGAATTTATTAGTGTATTTGTGAAAATATCGTCAAATTTGAGATCTGAATTAATAAATTAAATTCTGCTACAAACTTGCAAATGATATGTCTTTTCCAACCAGCAACTAAGATTTGTGACAGAAAAATGTTTTAAACTTTAGTTAGATTTGAAATAAGGTACACATGAGGCTAAAACTAGGGAAGATATAGGAATTTCACTTATTAATTTGAAGTTTTCAACCTTGCAAATCAACCTTTTAATTCTGTTTCGGACCATATTTAATCAGCACTACATAGCATATTTCTAGAAGGTAATTCCCAACCACAAACTGGGGAAAACCTACCATGCGATTTGATGTTTTAGGGATGAGTTTAATACATGTAAATAACAGAAATTTTCAGATCTTATAAAACAGAAAATGAAAGATGAATTAATATTTAAAATGGCATAAAAACTATGATTACTGCCTAACAAATCCAAGTTAGGAAGATGGGGTCAATTGACGATATCATGGAGGCTTTAGTGATTAAAGAGTAGATAGGGTTGAATGGTTCAAACCCAATATGCTCCTTAATAACTAGATCCACTTTAGAAATACTCAATAGGAAAATCCTAAGCTAGACATTAGATATTTGTCAAACAAGAGCCACGAGGTGGAAATGTCACCGCTATTCCTAAAAATTATTACTACAAGACAAATGCTATAGAATGGAAATATACCTCTATTTCAACCCCAACAAATATTCCCATGCCAAACCAATAAATCTATCATAATACACTTGTAATATAACCAAGGTTTGCCCAACAAGTCACATGGCACTTAACAAAAAACAAAAATGAGCTAATGTTGTCTGGAAAGTGTGTTCTTGGGGTAATTCTACCAAGAGATGTGACTCTGGAGTCACATTCCACATGTCATGCAGAGGAAATTAACAATCAATCTATCTAGCACACATTTTCCACCGGAATATCAACTCGCATTTAAATGCTATATTACAATACCGTTGCCTCACTGATGTGGAAACTTGTGTTTGTATTCGACAATATTTATTTAAACATTGTATTAAAATGCCACTAAATACTCCGGATAAATATTTGTTATCTATGAATGTTAACTTTCCAGCAAATAATATTTAGATATGGAAATATTTTTTCTAATAGAATGACCTTTGAGGAGATCATGGAATGATTTTGTAGCACACATATAAATAAATTTTTGTTGACTTATAAAAAAAACTAAAGAAATAGTTTAGGGGAGGAAGTTCAGGCATGAACCTGCAGTGACACGAGCATGGGCTTGTTGTGAGAATCATTGCATATGATGTTTCCATCTTTATTTTTTCTCCAATTGCATCTTCCACATAGACTTGGGGACCCCAGTGGATTTTTCTTGGCCCCTTTTCTATTATTTATTTCTCAGCTTTTATCCTAACAGTCCTTACAAACTCTACGACCGACATCTTTTCCATGGCATCCTCCAACTGCAGAGTTAAATTAAAACCATTAAGAAGCAAAACCGTGAACATGAATTTGTTCTCCTTAGGTTCAGGCTTGGGTTTCTTCTTAGGAAGCACTCCAAGGTAGCCCTCATTGCTGCTTCTTTTCCTCATGGTAGAATATTCTTATATCTTGTACACAAGAAATGGCAAACCACAGAGGGAATATTGTGTTCTTATATTGCAACACTTTCCTACACTTAGAATTTTCAAGAATTGATGCATGCAACAGAATTTTGTTAGTTTATACAGAGACTGTTATGGCTAGGGTCAATGTATCACTAATTACTCAAAGCAATTATGCATGTACAACTCAAGACAAGCTCCGACGTTCCACAATTGCTACAAAACTCCACTTAGTAGCCTCAAAACCACTATGAGCAAACAAAAACAGTTTGCTATAGAACATTCAGGCTTCAAACTCCAATAATTCAAGCTTGAGAGGTTCTATCAAGCTTGTATGTGACCAAACACCATGATATGTAGTGCACCCACAAAGGCAATTGCAATTGATGTTGAGCAAATTCTCCTTAGAGAGGGTATGTGCACTTCTGCTGAAATCTCCAAGGACGTTATTTATTCATCAATTTCTCTGCAAAAATAGGATAAACCATGCACCAATTTCATTAGAACTGCTTAGCGCAAAAGAACCTCATGATAGGGGGTAACCAAGGGAAAGTTACAAACAGTCAACTTTAGTAGTTAAACGTAGGGAAAACCTGTCCAAAATGTGAGCACAGTGCACTGCAGAATAGGTGAACATAACACTAGTACTACTTACTACACTACTCCTAAGAATGCAATGGAAAAATGAGGCAGGACTTCTAAAACCCAGGGAAAAGCAAGGAATGGTACAGCAAGAACACAACAAAGAAAGATAAGTCTGATATTTTTATGTTTCTATACAAACATTAGATATGAAGCATGATGAAGAGGCTAGAAATGCAAATAGAAAAGTTATATTATACGACAGGTACAAGCAAGTCATATAAAATATTAATGCCTGGGGAGAATGTAGGCAATGTAAGAACCCTTACCTTATCAATCGCCTTTCGCCAGGTCCATTGGCCCATACCGCTTGCAAAGAGTTGTCCTAATAAATATAAAACCACTGTGTTGGCTTGCAATTAAATAAATAATCCATTCCTAGACCTATACACAAGTGGTCATTTTACTAGGCATGGAAAATATCAAAATACTCTACGAAATTAAAAAAATGGGCATACAATTAAATCAACTAATGTTGTTTGGAAAGTGTGTTCTTCAGGTAATTCTTCCAAGAGATGTGGTTCTGGAGTCACATTCCACATGTCCTGCGAAGGAAATCAACAATCAATCTATCCAGCACACATTTTCCACTAGAATATCAACTCACATTTAAATGCTATATTACAATACCGTTGCCTCACTGATGTGGAAACTTCTATTTGTATTCGACAAGATTTCTTTAACCATTGTATTAAAACACAAACAACACACAAATTTTAAAGTTTAAGACATAAATATATTAAATACACATATAAATAGGTTTTTACTGGAAATGTGTGGACACTGTTAATACCACGACCCTGTCAAACAATATAAAACAAAAAACAGAGGAAAGAGTCATGCTATCTTACTATATGAATAAAATGTCACTAAATACTCCAGATAAATCTTTGTTATCTATGAACTGTTAACTTTCCAGTAAATAATAGCCCGCATGGGTGTGGCTCACTGGTAGTTTAGTTGTTATGAAGTCACTTATTGTAAATTGGAGGTCATGAGATCAAATCCCACTTGGGTTTACCTGTGTCCCATGTCTTGCGAGGGGTGTGAGGAACCTAGGGGTATAGTGGTAGCTATCTTACGAAGGGTGCATGGCACCTAGGGGTATAGTGGTAGCGGGAATGGATCCATGGACCCTGTGTCACACGAGTACCAACCCAACTCTAGTTGCCAATTCCCCTAGTTACTAAAAAAAAAAACTTTCGAGTAAATTATATTTAGATATCGAAATATTTGTTCTAACAGAATGCACTTTGAGGAGCTCATGGAATTATTTTGTAGCGCACATATTAATACATTTTTTTTTACTTATAAGAGAATAATTTAATTTGTTGTTGACTCTAAGACTCACCCCATCAACATGCATTCTACAACCATGTGTGTATATGTCATATAAAGAGAGAGGAAGAGAGAGCTCTTTGCAAAATAGTGCAATCCCTTGAGATAGGTAAGGGGGTGAAAGATGGTGCGTATTCGAAACAAGAGATATTTTCCTTGTCACAAAACCGCAGGATTGACGAATTAGTTGAAGAATTTAATACCACAGTATTCAAAACCAAATCCACCTCTTCTCTCCAACGATCAGAACGCAAAGAGCCACCCTGCAAGCATTATCAAAATATAAACAGAGTTTTAGTAAACAAAAATTTCAATTATCTGCAAGGAAATACAAAAAAATTAATTTAATCCAAAAAAAATTAAATACACATGAGCTGAAAGGAAATATATTGTATAAAAACAACTTTGCAAATTTAACAATACAATTTTTTGCTCATAAGTTATTATGCATTCTTTAAAATATTTCATTTTAAAGTTTGGTGTATGGTGATTTTTCTTGGCCCCTTTTTTGTTGTTTATTTCTCATCTTTTCTCCTAACAATCCTTACAAACTAGGTGACCGACATATTTTCAACGACATCCTCCAACTGTAGAGTTAAATTCAAACCATTATGACACAAAACCCTGAACATGAATTTGTTATCCTCGGGTTTAGGCTTCGGTTTATTCTTAGGAAGCACTCCAAGGTAGCCCTCATTGCTACTTCTTTTCCTCCTGGTAGAATATTCTGCCATCTTGTACACAAGAAACGACAAACCGCAGAGGGAATATTGTGTTCTTCTATTGCAACGCTTGCCTACACTTAGAATTTGCAAGAATTGATGCATGTAATAGGATTTCGTTAGTTTATACAGAGAATGCTATGGCTGGGGTCGATGTCATACTAATTACTCAAAGCAATTATGCAAGTACAACTCAAGACAAGCTTTGGCTAGGGTCGATTTCCCATTTAGAGCATACACTGCAATCATATAGCTCCACATTCCCTTCCTCCTTTTCCTCGATAACTGTTGGTTATATTTCTCAAATTGAATTTCCTAAGTTCACCTAGACAGCTCGTGCTTCATGCTTGCAAGGAGATTTAAGTTTTATAAGCCGCTCGTAATTTTTTCCAATTGCTATTCAAATTAATGTTTGTTTTGTTGCATATAATAGTAAATGTTGCAAGGTATTTAAAAAAACTTACTTTTTTCAAACATTCTTTCATTGCAATAGAGAAATGTATGCAACTCTTCACAAAGTCCCGAGGACAATATCACGCCCATTGAAGAGACACTCGCTGTAAGTTTTATAAGCGCTCCTTGTATTGTTACACATTGGAAATACTTTATTGAAACCCCATTTTATTGACATTGTTTCCTTATAATGACAGAGAAATATTGTATATGTTGGTGACCCATATTCATCAAATATGAATGAATGCATTGAACAAGGGGAAGGAACGAGTTAAACCCATGATGTTGGTGAAGATGTGGATTTTATTCAGTGTTCATTGGATAAATTTTCTAGGTCTATATTTGATAGTACACCAGATAGTGTTCCTTTAGGCCCAACAATATTTGACAGGACACCCGATAGTGTTCCTTTAGGCAGGCCAATATTTGATAGGACACCCGTTACTATTCCTTTAGGCTCACCAATATTTGATAGGACACCCAATGGTGTTCGTTTAGGCTCACCAATGTCCAAAAATGTCCAAAAGACTCCAAAAGAAAATGTCCAAAATGTGCTAAATGAAGAAGCTGACAGAGATGGAGAGGAAAATACTGTTGTAAATCATGGAAATGTCCAGAATGAAAATACACAACGTAGGGGTCGCAAACGGACCTTTGTCACCCCAAATAAAACAAAGGATAAGAAATCGAAATATCATCACCCTTCATTCTATTCACAATCTATCACCAAAACAAAAAGGCCACGCACGTGCACTATGAAGAGAAATAGGTGTGAAGCGTTATTTTGTTTGTGCTTTGTGTTTATTTTTTCAAATTTAAGTACGTTGTGTTGTATATTGTTTAATTTTTCACATTTACAAATATTTTTTTGTTTTCTTTTAACAGGTAGATTTCTAATCCAAGGCGAGGTTCACTGGTTCTGTCTAAATTTCTGTTCTTGGAATTTTGTTGCAATATGAGGATGTTTTCTTGGAAAGGAGAAAAAGGGTGACTTTCATTGGTATATAAACTAGTTTGTAGTTCCAATAGGGAAGGCCAACCCAATAGCGTGTAGGATGATCAAAAGTGATGTATACAAGCTGACCTTGTATGTATATAATGATGACTAGTTTTGATATAGGGTGTCTCTATTGGATGCTTATAATCCTGTTAACAATCCTGCATGGTTTTGATAAAAATATATACTATTTTTCCTTATATCAAGGATGTATATTGAAGAATAGAGTACCACACATTTTTTGCATTATCCCTGATTGTGATATTATTTTTTTGTAGAAATGATCATCCACTATGAAATATTGAAACTCTCCATTACTTTAATCCAAATAATGATAATGAAATTGGAGCATAAAGCTAGTTTGTTGCTGAGTTTTGCAATAAGGTAGGAAATCCCTTTCACTATATTTTCTGTCATGAGGATTGGAATTAAGACTAAAAAAGACATTCTAGATGGGTGGCACCATGGTGGATGGATTGTAAAGATCATTTGTTGGGATTTGCTGGTAGTTTTGATGTTTTTCCTTCCCAATTCTGTCATCAGTGTTTATGGTAAGTTCTTTCATTGATGAAGTTCCGATACCATTTAGAATTAGCTTTAGTTCCATCATTGTGACTGATTTATGCGTTCTGAATCAACAAATGTTGATTTTATTGAGCAGATGAGAGATGGTAGAACTATTGTTGTAATTTCAATATGTTTATGCAATACTGATGATGTTAAAATATAACATATGGAACTCGATCAATGACAGAGACGTTTTCAAAGTTTGGTTCTGGTCTATTTTTGTTGGTTCAAGTGATTATATTGCTAGACTTCACACACACTTGGAATAATGCATGGGTTGCTAAGGATGAACAGTTCTAGTTCGAAATTCAGTTCTGGAATGATGCATGGGTCTTAAGCTTCCAAATTTAGTCATGACATTATGTTCTAGATTTTCATCTTAAAAGCATTTTCGGTTTGAGTGTTTTTGCAAATCTTGCAACATATTTTAGCAAACCCACCTCTCACATGAACTCTTATAGTTTTGTTGTTCAACATTTCTTAACTTGCATGAGTAAACCTTTCATTATTTATGTACAACTTGTGCTTATTCTTACCTATATTGGGGCATATTTTCAAGTCATAGAAATGTGTTTTATTACAAGACTGCCTTCTATAGTAGATTCTCAGTTATCATAATAAGAAGTTTCCTTTGCTTATAATGAGGGGAAATGGAGACATATTGCTTATAATGTGGGGAATATGGAGACATAGTACAAGTGTTTTTTTAAAATACTAAGGTAGATTTTTTTAATGATATCTCTTTCATGCATATTTATAGGATTTATAACACTAAATTTGACAGTGTCTCTGTAAGGGTCTTGCTAGTGGAAGATGGATTGTCTCCTGGCGTCTAATGGACCTATTGGTTTCCTACCTCTTGGTTGCCCCTGTTCTCTGAGAGCACCGAAAAGAGAAAGTTGTCCCGTGGTAGTTCACAGTTGGTAGGGTGGAGGTAGGGTAGCTATAGTGAGACCAAATTCCAACTACCCCCCTCATGAACAAGGTCAAACACTATTGGTCAAGATATCAGAAGGTGGACAGAGTTCTGGGTGTTTGACTTAGAAGAAGATGAGGATGACAACGAGTGAAATGACAGAGAATCTTTCTAGTTTTGGTCGGTCGGATTTTAGATCTTCTTCCAATATCAAAGTTTATAACCAAATCACATTTGGTGTTTTTGTATTTTTGGGTTTGACGGTCGCTGGTTGTGTTTTGAACAGTTGCTCCTCTCAAGGCCTCTTTAAAGGGCCTTTTTTGTAATTTTATAACTCTGTAATTTTGTATATATATTAATATAATTGTCCATGAACTTTTTGTAGTACAACATTCGAGAGACAAAGGCATCATTCATATTTTTTGAGTTGATATCATCTCATGGACAAAAAGAGTCAAACATTTTTTACAAATATAAGCAAATCAAGCAAAGGAATGAGCTTCTCAAAGGTATAACCTACACCCAATTCTGGAAGTAGCTGAAACTTCCAGCCACAGAGGATTCACAAGCAAAAGAGGTGGCTGAAACTGAAGGTCAAAAAGAGGAGATTTTGAAACTTATAATGGAACAGAATGCACAGACAAGAGAGATGGAAGAAGAAATGGATAAATCGATAAAGGAGAAAGAACAGAGTGTGCAGATGGCCATTATCCCTCTGGAGACTGTCCCTCTGATAAGAGATCAAAAAATTGCAAGAGGAAGCTAAACAAAACCAAGAACTGAAGTCTTCGTTTGATTCAGCATGGAACAACAACCAAAGTCAAACATATGAGTCACCAATTACTTCCACAAAATCAGCACCAAGGATCCGAACAACTGAACATAATTCCTATATTTTGTAATTTGAGATCTAATTAGTTAGATATTTTATCCATAACATTCTAGTCATTTATGACATGAGAAGATGTAAATAATTCTATAAATACTTCTTTCTTCGAAGTATTGAGGGTTTATTTTTACACCCAAGAGCTATTGTGTAAACTTTACAAAGGATCGACCAGTAATAAAACAGGATTGTTCATGGGATTCTTGTGTCAAATTGTTGGTGATGTCTCTCTATCTTTGTTGAATGTTTTCTTATTCTCTGTGATCATAGAAATTTGTGAAGAGTGAGTGTAAGACATAAAAACCAATACTTCTAACAAATTTTCTCTTTGTATAGTTTGGCAAGCTAAAAAGGATAACTGCAACATTCTTTCACATGCTGATAAAGACTCTTTTGAATGCCTACCTTGATTTTTTTGAGGAACCTAATTATCTTCCTCATTTAATGATTGAACTACCAATACTGTTTTCATTTTTCAATCTATTTTAATATATTTTATGTTTTTATTTGTTAGTATATGTTCAGAACAGTGTAATGAGGATTTTTTTTATCAACAGATGAAGCTAGATTGAAATAATTATATGTGGTCCCACTTGCACAGGGTGGAACAGCCCATGAAGGGCAAACACATGACATCCTTCTTGTGATGGTCACGCCGTGTAATGCTTAAGTGCGTGCCCTCTGGGAGTTTGGAACCCTCGTGGGCAGCTTGAAAAGTCACAACCACAAATCTATTGGTGGATTGTGACATTGACAACTACTTCAAAATTCAAATTGCAGTAGAGTATATGCCATCTTGATTACTGTATTTAATGTGAAATACTCAGAAGTTGTAGAAAAATAAAATGTGCACTAAATACTGAGAAACAATTTATTACCATAGCAAGAATATTTAAATACAAGTGATAGGTGGCATGCCTTTAATAACAGATTGTGAACCAAATTTCACTCATATAAATGACATCTTCCTATGAGTACATTTTTATTTCAGATAAACAACATGCTAATGCTTGTTGACAACATACTCAACTGAATGTCATTAGTCAATAAATTATAAGGGAAATCTAAGCTTACAAATATTTGACTAAATGAATAGTCATACGTTTACCCTTTGTGTTTCAACAATGCCAACTGCTTTGTGGTGCTAACCCTAACGAAATAACTAGATAGCAATTTTAAAATTTTCCAATGCCTTCTTTCAGCCTAATATATTTTATTTTTTCTACCTATGTATGTGATGATGGTCAATTATGTTTTGGTCAGCAGTGCGATTTCCAGCCTGATGCATCCATAGAAACCACGAATCTTTAGATTTGGGCAGATTCTTGGGCATGTTTAGGCTCCTTAACAACAATGATTCTTCACTCTGAGAAAGTCTGAGAGGCCTAGTCCCCTGTATCATGAAATGTGGGCACGTTTTGGGTATCATCAACCCTAATAATTTGTGCATCTAAGATTCTCTGTACTTCTAAAGAGATTCAAACAACATCACTTTTAATCATGGGCATGAAAGAAGCAATTCTGGGCACTTTTGGGCAATTCTGGGCGTCACAATAGCAAGAAAATTTGGGCACTTAATAGAATGGTTTCCATGCTTTACATTTGAGATAGTATGCAGTGACTTAAAATTGACTAATTTGTTATTTTCCTCAGCCCTATTCCTTGTAATTCAATAAAATGGACGACAAGACTTGCTTGTTTCATGCCACTAATTCTAAAGCAGCATGAAGTAATTCAATTAATACCAAATAGGGTTTCTAGATTCATCAATGATTTGCCTCCATGAAATGATATTAATCCTAATATTTATACTTTAAGTTTTATTATTTGTATAAGCTATAGTCTGCCATTGTGTACTAATGGTATACTTTGCATTGTCATGATACTCAATCCATTTTTATGTGCAATAATGATCAGTCACTTAAAAACCCATTATTTTATTCTTAGGTGGTCATCCACTAGGATGGCAAGTTCTAAGTATTGCCACTAAGAAAGGCATATTGTTTGTTCCTTAAGACAATAGTGGAATTCTTGTCTATCTATGGTATATGATGGTTATCACTATTTGCATGAGGCGTTTTCCATAAAAGGGAACACAACATAAGAAGGAAATATATGCTCTGAGAGAATCAAATTTAGCAAATTACCCAAACAACTATGGCGCTGAAACTCACAAACAAAAGTTAAAGCCAAGGAGTTTTTGCTGATACTAGATGCCAAGAATGTATATATTAGTGCATACTCAAAAATTGCACTCATACCTTATTGCAACATTGTTTGCATTAATAATGTATCTATCTTGTACATATTCGATATTATGTAAATGAAAGGCCTATCCTTGTCATTGTTCTCTGTAAAATACTTAAAACATTATTCAATGACACAAAGTGATTTCAAATACAAGTTTTTTGATAAGATCAGTTCATCTTTTACCATGTATGTACAAGTCTTCTGTACAGTTTATCATTTAATTCTATGCATCAACCTTACCTCTTTGAAGGTGATCAACTGTTTCTTATGATACCGATGATGTAAATTTTAGTTTTATTATTATTTGTTATATCTGCTAGATGTCTTTGTTTCTCCTCACAATTAGTTCTATTCATATCTTGTTGTTATATGTTTTAACCGAATTTGGTGTACTTACTCATAGAAGATGATATTTGAAATATCCTTAGGAATTCGATGAAATGTGATAATCATATGGGTGCACTTTCATTACAGTGTCCAAATTTTAACCATCTGAAAAAATTGAATTATTCAGCACACATTACAATCAAAGAAACATAGTGCTTTAGAACTTAAGGTGAGCCGGACTCTTGTGTCTGTTTTTTTTTATACATAATTATAAAGAAGTTATATAAAAAAATATGACTTTATATTCACATCTTAATTCTGGATTTATGATTGATCATGACTTGGATCTTTAGAAATATCAATTAGACAATTTATATATCAATATGAATGCTGGCTATAACATCAAATCTGATACATGTGATAGCCATTTTAGTAGGTCTGCCTAAACAAAAGATAAAAGGTCTTAAGCTTCCAAATTCAGTCATGGCATTATCTTCTAGATTTTCATCTTAAGAGCATCTTTGGTTTGAATGTTTTTACAAATCTTGCAACATATTTTAGCAAACCCACCTCTCCCATGAACTCTTCTAGTTTTGTTGTTCAAGATTTCTTAACTTGCATGAGTCAACCTTTCATTATTTATGTACAACTTGTTTTTCCTGATTTTCTTCTAGAATTAGATGAAAAGAGCCATGTTGACAAAATTAAAGAAAAAGTCTTTTGATAGAATTATATTCGAAGCTTTGTATTTTTATTGGAATGATATTTGATACTTTGTATTTTTTATTGGAAGTTGTTCCTTGATGAAACAAGTAAGTTATTAAAGTTATTAATATTTAATATAGGCTATAAATTGTAAGTTGTTCATATGGTCCGTTAAGGTTCATGCAACTAAGACCAGCAAACTGCACATAACTTGTCTTGAACCATAAACTGCCTTTAAACTTCCTGCAAATTTCCTAAGTCTCTGTAGGTTTCAACCTAGTTTTATTATGAAAATTTATGTATCAATTTTAGTATAAAAGTAATCTGGACAAGCATACTTTTTCTGTACTCTTTTAACTGACTTGACAGACATAGTCAGTGTCATTTTCCTACAATACAGATTTGATAATGTATAGACTTGGTTATTTCATAAAGCGACCACAAATTGTTGTAGGAAAAGACACATAATATCCCAATGAAAACCATTTTGCACTTAGAAATGATTTAAGTTACTCATATTTAACATACACTAATCTAGAGTAACATTGATTTTTAATGTGTTTTAAATTTTAAGTTAACCATTAAGTTTCACCAGCTTACCACTAATTGCAACACTTGCTCTATTTTCGGTCAGAAAATAAAAATAAAAAATTGACATTTTCTGAAACAGATGAAATATAAAATTCCTGCACATTAAATTTTAATAAACAAACAGATATATTCGATACAATTTTTAATAATGGTTTTGCATTCACGTGCAATTAAAAAGAGATATGTCAACAGTCAATATGAACCATTTGATGTCATTCTCTTCACATCTTAAGAGTCATGTTAGAGGCCCTCTGTAAATTCCTGGGCAGAGATCAATTTCCAGCTGGAAACAACAGAAAAAGAGGCAGCCTTCAGTCCAAATATTCCCAAAAATACCTGGATCGTGCAGACATATATTTTTTATACTACAATGTGCATACATGAGCAATTTCTCTTCCCTCTTTTTGCATCCGAGAGGGCAAGGGAGAGAATCAAGACCCTAGCAGATTTTCCAGTTCACTGAATGAAGAGTATGATGAAATTAAGCTAAAAAAGGGATAATAGAGATAGGGTTCAGTGGATTTACACTGAAATTCTGTCACTGAATTACATGATCATAAATCTCTGACACGTGACAAGAAAATTTTTATTGCCACAAGAGACAATATAACGAAGATAATTATTCATTACTGTCATGTTTCTTCTCTGAATAGTGACTAGAGAACAAGAAATGCATTCCTCCTTAAAGAAGCAAGGCTATCAAAGTTCAATTAAAGTTGAGATCGCTACTATCTTTTTTCTTTTTTGTAATACTGAATAGAGTACATGAAATACATTCCTTCTCTTATATCAAGACTAGATGGAAGATACTGATATTCTACTCCAAAGAAATTTATCTTGCTGCTACTGTTTCCAACAACTGGTCCAGATACACTTTTAGTTTATCGTTAGTAATGGCCCCTTCTCTTCTACTTCCTGAAACTTCTTGTCCATCTTTAAAAAGAATTAAGGTGGGAAAGCTATAAACCTTGTATTTTTGTACAAGTTCAGGATTGGCATCATGGTCAATCTTGAAAACCTTTAATTTCCCTTTATACTCCTGCAATGTTACATAATTTAATCTCTTTGCATAATTTGGATGATAGTGTAGTGTAAACAGAAGCATCCGTCAAGGTTCAAACAAAATAAGAAAGAGGTTGAATATCACCTATATTGGTCATTGGATCATAGGTTCACTACACAATCTAGATGATCAGTGTTTCTAGATGCATTGTGCAGGGATTGGGTTTAAGAGTGTTTTTTGATAACAAGGCAGCCTTACATTTTCAGTAATGGGAATAAGATAAGGTTTAATGAGATACCTCTAGCTAGAACCAAAATTGGATGTATTGTTCCAGAGTGGATTGATGAAAAACCAAGCATTGAAGACCTCCAAGAAGTTTATACATTGGTAATTTTGGAATATTTGGAATCTTCACAGAGTAGATATTTGGAATCTTCATAGTTCTACGTTGGTAATTTTGGATGGGAAAATTTCCAGCCGGGGAAGAGTTCCAACCGAGGCACAATTCTAATTAGGGAAAAGTTCCAGCCAGAGCATAGTTCCAACCGAGGAAGAGTTCCAACCGAGAGCAGAGTTCTATCCTAGGGAGGAGTTCTAGCCGAGGGAAGAGTTATAGATGGGGCATGCATACCGAGTAGAGTTCTAACCAAGGCAGAGTTCCAGCCAGGGCAAAGTCACAGCTCCCTCTAGCAACTTAAAACCACCATTGACCTATCATCTAGGGTTTGACGAAGACAACCCTTTCCATATTTAAGAAGATGATCTCAAGCGCCCAACACTCTTTCCAAAATTTTAATCCCATTGCATTCAAAGTGTTTGAAGGAATGTAAGAACATGGTTATATTCTAGACATCATAAGTTTCAATAGACACATTAAAGGGATTTGCAAGAATGACAAAATCGAGGTTGAGGTCAATCTTTTCATCAAAATGATGAGAAAACAATAAGCTCCTAAGTTTCTTATGTATAATACCCTATTAGATGGGTTCTGGAAGAAAAATAAATTCAACCGAGACAGAGTTCCAGCCGGTGCAGAGGTCCAGCCGTGGAAGAGTTCCAGTCGGGGCAAAGTCATATCTCCCTCTAGCAAAATTAATAGCACCATTGACCTATCATCTAGGGTTTAACACAATCATAACTTGGCTAGGATAGGGCACCACAGCCATGCTACAATAGTCACAATTTAGCAGATAAAGGGACATGGTAGCCACAATACAACAGAGAAGGGACACATTGTCCCTCACAGGAACCGTGCCCTGATTGGAACTCTGCCCTGGTTGGAACTCTGCCCTACTGGAACTTTGCCCTGTCTAGAACTTTGCCCTGCTGGAACTCTGCCCTGGTTGTAATTTTTCCCCACTGGAACTCTGCCCTCAGCTGGAAACTATATGGTTATCTGAAGTAAAAGATGGTTATGATATCATGACCAATTCATGGAAACTATATGCCTCCAACATAGATATAGAGAAAAAAATAAAGGTTATCTGAAGTAAAATATGGTTATGATATCATGACCAATCCATTCAAGTCTAGATTTTGTAGCTCAAAATCAAATTTACTATTGATCACCCTTCTACTACAACTCCCTTCAACATCTCAATGTCCACTTCATCCTTACCACTAGAAGGAGGTGATGAAGAAGAAGTTAGTTCTGTTTTTTCCCTTCCCTCGACATGTTTTTTCAATTCAGAACTACAAAATAAATCATCCAATTTTAGTGGTACAATCCCACTAATTTCATTGCCACCAAGCACTGTGTTTTTGAGACTTGTCTAATAAGATATACTTACCTAGGAAAAAGGATTAAAAGAGTTACATAGGCTTACTTAGAATGGCCATTGGCCTTTTTTGTCTTTGTGACTTGTCTAATAAGAGATATGAGATTGCAAAAGGATTAAAAGACTTGCATAGGATTACCTAGAATCGTCATTGCATCTTTGTTACTTGTCTAATAATAAATATGAGGGTTAGGATGAGGGAACACACTAGATAAAACATATCCTCCACACCTTGGCCATTGTGTTTATATGCCTTCTCTTCCTAAAGAGGAGGATTGTCTAATAAGAGATTCCATGTGCAAGGATGAGATGCATGGTCTCTAACAACAATTAACACTAAATAACCTATGGATATGTTATATATAGACATAACCCACAATATAATTTGTCAATAAAAAAGAAAAGAGGTAATAAAAGTATATTGGTCATTCCTTAAAAGTTTTGATGATGAGTATCCACATTATCTCCCAAGGTGACTTGGTTTACAACAAAAACATGATCGCAAAGAATTACAATATGATTTATGTATGCTAACAATGTAAATAAGTTCTAATGTGGGAACACTTGAGATACAACCAACGTAGGTTCATTAGACCAAAAATTCTTAAGTAATAGGTCTAAGCAATTCATCAACCTCACAATTATAGAATACAAAATGCACCTTAATGGTGTTGTTCAATGAACTCCTCATGAAAACATTCATGCATGCCTACTTATTGTGCAATTCTGACCAGTTAGAAACTAACTAGTGCCTTTCCTAGTAGCCACAAGTGGATTATTTTCCCAACCAATCAGATTCTCTTTTGGGTTGTCTTATTTATAGCCTCTCATTTGTACTCTTTTGCTCTATATATTCCCTCCTAGATACCTCCACATAAGTAACGACCTTAACTATTTGTCTTCTTATTTATATGGTTTAAACTATAAAAATCATGATACTCTTGCACCTCATTGCTTCATTTACCTTGTAGGTTACTTTAGCGACCTCTTGTCCATCATATTTCATGCACACCTACTACACTTTTCTTCCTCTTGTTTTCATTGAGATGTTCTTGGACACGGAATTATGACAAGGCATCCATAATGGTAAATTCAATCTTGATCCTCCTTGGAATAGTCCAACAACTCAACATAATATCTCTTAAAGGCATAACTTTCTACTCAAATGGTAGGACTAATAGAGCTCTCCTAAATTATTGTGGAAAAATCACTTAGAAGCTTAAAGCACAAAGAATGAGAAAATCTTCATCACTCAGGCACCACAATTAGCATATCAAAGATTTTGAGTTTTAAGATGATAGGTATGAAGAATATCAAAGAGGTTTACAATAAAATAGGGTTAGGGTATTCGATGCATGAATAAATGCATCAACCCCAATGAAGAAAATACACATTGAACCAAAAGGAATTTAGTACTGTAACATAATATTTGTCTGAGTTGAGTTATTGAGATCCTTGCAATCACTAACAAGACATGTAATCACTAACATCGCATCACATGAAATCCACAAGCTTATCAATTCACTATATAAAAACTCCGAACCTAGTGGAGATTACACCAATTTCAAATACGAGATTTTATTGATAACGCTAAAAAATTTAGACAAAGATGGATCTAGGAAATCATGGGATTAATAAGATGATACTTAATAGATAGGGTCACAAAATAATACAATTGAGAAGGTGAATCTCAGAGATTTCCAATATACAACTCATGCTTGTTAAAAAGCTCTTATGAGAAGCTCTTCATTGGTATTAACTCTTTACAGAAATAAATCCGTTCAATCTAAAAAATGTTGACCTTTGTAAATGTGAAACATGTCCCCTTTATCGCCTGCCACGAGAGAAATGATAGGTGTGCTCAATACCCTATGTTGTCATGGTAGGGTTGGTTCTTCTAGCTATCCAAACTCTAATGTGGCTTATTGTCTCTATCATCTATAACTTCTTGATCCTTTTGATGTCTTCCAAAACTATAAAATATTGCAACATTGATCCCTTGAATTGTTCTTCTCTGTGCCTCATGCTTTAGGAAACCAAGTCAGCTATACTTACTCCATTTGGCTCTTACAGGAAGCCTTGAGCCTCCTTGATACCCCTCCTTGCATTAATGGTGGATCCTCCATGACCACTAGAAGAGGTAGTCACCCTTCTCCCTTAATTTTAATGAGAATCATTTTGCTCCACCAACTGGAAAATCAATCCACTGGTATAGATCAATTATGGCCTTCTTTTGTGCCTAATTACCTTAATCTTGGCATGGGGATGCATTTCACATGCATTGTGGAAATGAAGGCTTTGATATTTATATCCATGGGTGTTTAAATAGCTTGGTGATGCGTTGTGCAAATTATACTCCCCTGTGGGCTCACATCATGGCCTTGCTTGACTTGTGTTTTGGCATTTGACTTGCAAGATGCATGGAAGTATAGCCCATCTCCAAAAGTAGAGGCTAGGCTAGGAAAAACCCAATAATTTTACAACACATGACATCAATGTCATCTAATATGAGTTAGAGAGACATGTGACAGTCTTTGATTTGCTACCAAAAGGATGTCTGGGTTGGCCTAATCCATGCACTAGGAAGTGCCTTCTCCATTGGGATATGGAGTCATTCTTCTACTTGAAACCATTAAATTCATGATGTTTGACACCTCTGCTGCATAATTATGTTGTCATTTGCATCTAAAAAATTTTAAAACTACAACTTGAATTCCCAGTAACACCCAGCAACAAATTTCAAAAACTTCTTTTGCTGCTCTACATTGAATTCCTTGATAACCTCCCACAACATCTCTATGATAGGATGTTCCCAATCATAACCTCTAGATTAATCAACATTTGAGCACAAGTCATCAACATCTATACCCTGACCTTCCTGTGGTGAGCCTGATATGTGAAGCTGAAGCTCATGTTTGTTAAACATGTTTAACCAATCAAATGGTATCGAGTGTCACAATCCTCACAAAAATGAAGAGCTTTGATTATTTATTTGATTATTCAAGCGGTGGTTTGCCAAAATATGAATGAAGCTAATAACATTTTCATTATTTACTTGCATATCCTTTCTACCTGGCAGCATTTCCTCTTCCTTTTGTTCACCATACTCATTATTCCCACATACAAAATAGAGGCCCAGTTGGGAGACATCACCATCATAATTCTTCAGGAACTTAAGACTCCGGTACAACTCAGGATCCAAAGAAGGAAAAACATGCAAACAGTTATTCCTTTCTTTGAGCTTGGTTAAAAATAATGCGGCAAATGGGATGTTAACTAAAATCCCTTCAAACATAGCCTTTCCAAGAATTTTTCCAATAAACTCAAAATATTGGAGATGAGAATGTATTGTTGCAAACTTGCAGATACAGGATTTGGATATATTAGATGATTAGTAGTTTCCTTGAAAAATCCATACTGTATATCAAAGGATGTTTTTGTTATCTTCTCCTTAAAATCTTTGAACATACCACCTCCATCAATACGAGCTTCTTCAAGTCGAAATTCATTCACAAATGTTACAAGAATTATTCCCCTAAGTTGTTCTCTTGTCAATCTGTTTAGTTCCCTATAGGAATCCTCAATAACCTGGTTTTTCCTTATCGTGATTCCATGTCGTTTAGAAGTATCTATGCCTCTATTCCTATTTTGTTTTCTATCTGAGTCTAACAATGAAGTATAAATTTGAACCCTGCTTGTAAATGACACTAAGAATGGTGCTCATTTCAATAGCTCAAGGGCAATTGGATTTTCATTTCTAGCCTGCATATAGAATAATCTTCCCTCAATTGCATCACGAGCATGAAAATTATCTGGTGATGTAAATTCTCTCCTACAATTCCAATCCTGCAACTCTTCCAAGAGTTCAGCTACTAACATGCTTAATCGCTCTCCTTGTAATTGGATTCTTTTTTGACTTGAAACAGACTCGACAAAGTTATCATCGTTTTTAAGAATCACCCATAGCAGCTCCCACAATTTCTCTTTCAAAATGATAATTAGCTCCTTAACATCTTTCAATGAAAGTGGCTTCTGTTGCTCATATAACTCCTCATTATTAGTTATCATGGACATTTTCCTATACAATGGAGATAAAACAAAAAGAGACACCAACCAATCTGAAGAAAGAGCATCCCCATGTTGCAGCGAAAATGCTATTAAAGCCTCCGTAGATGGAAACTTTTGGCTCAAGTGACATTGTTTCATGTACTTCCAAAGAGTAGGAACAAATATAGTTGTATATGCCAGTCCAGTCATGACATTCTGAAGGGGTAACATTGTGATAGAAACATGCAAAAATCTACAAATTGCAGTAACAACTGTTGCTTCTGTACTAGATGACTCCTCATTGGAATTAGTACATTCAACAAAACTTGACACGTCTCCATATAGAAATCTCACAGGTAGTTTCAGAAAATATAAGTCAATTGCACTATGAATTTGCTTCTCTAAATCCTTGCTCAGTATTATTTGATCCTCATGACAACCTGCTTCAGATTTGGGAATTGCTTCCATAGAAAAGGAATGGACAAAATTTGTGCTGGAAAACTAAATTGCATATTGTGACCACTGTAGATCAGCTTTTGATCACTATTGGAAGAAAGTCTTGTAAGTAAACAATCTATCCCAAACACTTCATTTCCAACGATGATAGTTTGAAAGCCCTGTAGGGTGAGGGTCAACTCGCTGAAATGTCGAGATGTATATATTTGCAAAATATAGTCCATAGTGTTTCCAGCCTAGGGAAGGTAGAATTTATTAAACTTATTACTGTCTATAACAACAAAAACCCTGGTGAATCAGCAGATTTTCCTGATTGTCTTAAAAGCTCGATGTTTTGATGCACAGCCTGTAGACAACACAATGAAAAACATTTTACTCTATATTGTATGATGGCTTGATCAGAAGAACAATGATAATATTCATTTGTAAATATGTCTAGGAGATTGTCAGAAACTTGGACAAATTGATGAAGAAATTTACAGGCTTGCACAAGACGAGGTATATCCCCTTGGTCATTTGCACTAAAGAAAAACAACAACTCTTGGAGATATTTTGAACTGGGTTTGAATGCCTTCAATTCAGCCTTTCCACTATTTTCACCAAAACTAAGGAAAAACTCTTTCTGTATCACTGACTTGGTAGCTAAAGCTTCCCTTTTTACTCTAAAACATTTTTGGATGGAATGTTCATAACCAATACCGATATTTTAGAGGCCCTCAAGAGCTAAATCTTCGTTCTCGATATGCCCGGCTTCTCGATAATATCAAGGTGTGCTTTCTGGCTTCTTGAATATAGATTTTAAATGTTGTTTTTACCCCCTTGCTTGCTTGCTTGTTAAATTTTCAAGCACCCCCCCATTATGATCTCCTTTAGTGTATGGGGCCAAAACCCATATCCAATATCCCAGTCATAAAAACGAGCCACTCTCAAATCTCATTTTTCCCATAAAAAATATCCATTCTTTTAAAACAGACAAGGAACCTTCAAATGATTTCTCTCTGAACTTCACTAGCATTACAAAGTCATCTAGCTTACTTCTGATGCCTCCTATGGAGGTCTCTTAGTGGTTAGAGAAATCCTAACGGTAACCTAGATAACCATTCTGATGCTTGTCATAAGATGAGCTCAAAGATCCACTCAAAAGCAAGCTAATTCACGCTATTCGATGAGCCCGCGTAGTATCAGGTAGTTGGTTAGGTAAAGGCTCACCAAGCCAATGATGCTTAGCTGGTCTTTTCGGATGATCAGCCACATTGGGATTGAGACACGGCCCACACTCCCAAGGGAGGCAGCAGTGGGGAATATTGGACAATGGGCTCACGCCTGATCCAGCTTTTGCCGAGGGAAAAGTTCAGGTGGTTGCTGTAGGGCCTTCTCCCCTTCGTTTCTCGGACATTGCCTTCATTTCACGAACATATCTGCGCATTTGTTGCTGGTTTCTGTAGGGGCAGGGGAGATCGTCAAGCGGGATCGAGGTTTGAATTCGAGATCGTCAGGTGGGTGGCGAATTAAATAATTGGACAGCCGCGGACGGAGATGGATGTTGATAACAACGAAAAGAGGAAAAATGAGGCAGCAACGAGGGTGCGTGAACGGAGGCCGACGACGGAGAGAAAAGCCAGAATGGTGGCTGGAGAGCCGACGTGATGATTGCCGCCAGGAAAAATCGTCACGTTGGTAGCTTACTCCGTTGAGGTTTTGTCCCTTGGGAGGATCTTGAAGTGAGTACATATAGAGTTCGACACAGTTCCATAAGTTTACACCAGGTCGAGTCAGTGCCAGCTAGTAAGTGTTGGTTCCAAATTTCTGAAGTATCGTACTAGGGTTTAAGCATTGTGGAATGAACACACTAAATTCGATCTTGATGAATTGAATCCTTCAGTTTCCTTGTGACCAGTCCACATTTGTAAGGGACTAGTTTTATCCTAAGCACGTTTGAATCGTTGAATGAGAAGTGTAGCATTGATAAGGGTGCATCTTTAGTATCTGTACGCAAGTGGTTTTTTTTTAATTAGTAAAGTCTCGAAAAACTTAGGAAGTTCATGTTATGTATTTTAGTACTTCTAAGAGTTGTGGAAACTTTTCCTTTAAACCTTAGCAATATATGGAATATGAACTTATGTATTGGGAAAATACGTTATATTAGGAAGGATATTCAATATATGTTTATACATAGTGGAAAAACATTGTGTTGGAAAGAATATCACATTGAGAACATATATATATATATAGGATAAACATAACATTTGTCCCAAAATCACTTAGAGGATCCTTACCATATGTATTAGAAATGTTTTATATGTAACAAGATTATTCTTATAAATATGAAAACGTGGTAAGTAGGGCTTGATAATAGTGATAGGTTTATACATGCGGGACTTCGAAATACCTTAGATTGTTTCATTATGTTAGGATAAAGAAGAAAGTCCTTTTTCCTCAAACCCGTTCAAGAAAAATGGAAAAACATTAGTTAAAGCTAAGTAAGAAGTAAACCTAACACTATCAACCCCCTCTACTGAAATAAGTATTCATCTTAATTTATGAAATCAACCAAAGAATTCTCATTTGTAAAACTTGTTCATAACTATAAGGCATTTTGATTATGGATTTATCATTAAAACTAATTGAAAATAATAGAAGAAAAAAAAATATACATTTTACACTAAGTATCTTTATTAAGTAAAAAAAAACACTTAATGGTTTCAAGTGACAGCCTGAAAAGCCACATGCATTAAAAAAAAAGCATACAACCAATGTATTTTAATTTAAATTAAAAAGCATGAAATAAAATAGGCCACTTAATAAAATTAAATGCAAGGATGTTTTTTTTTATGGTAATTCAAATTATTAGAATATTAAAATCAATTGGTTATGCCATTTAAAATATAAATCCAAGGGAATAGTATGTTGCCACTTAAAACCATAAAACTATCGCATAAACTAATATTACATTGCCATTTAAACTATGACTTTAAAGAATTACCATCTAACTACTTGTTTTGGATTTAACCATAATCATAATATTAAACTAATGGATGGTCGTTTTCATTTTTTGTGCAGGTTTCAATATAACAGATTACAAGATTTTAGGGATTATTTATGAACAAATTGTAAAGAATCCCTCCAAACAGTTAAAAACACACTTCCAAAATCACATGATTTAGCTACATCGCTAGCGGTTTGTCAAATCCTGTATAAAAGCCTGCACATATATGTTGTGGCCTGAATTAAAAAGGTCTTATGAGAAGCTCTTCATTGCTATTAACTCATGCTTGTTAAAAAGGTCTTATGAGAAGCTCTTCATTGCTATTAACTCTTTACGGAAATAAATCCTTTCAATCTAAAAAATGTTGACCTTTGTAAATGTGAAACATGTCCCCTTTATCGCCTGCCACGAGAGAAATTATTGGTGTGCTCAATACCCTATGTTGTCGTGGTATGGTTGGTTCTTCTAGCTATCCAAACTCTAATGTGGCTTATTGTCTCTACCATCTATAACTTCTTTATCCTTTTGATGGCTTCCAAAACTATAAATATTGCAACATTGATCCCTTGAATTGTTCTTGTCTATGCCTCATGCTTTAGGAAAGAAAGTCAGCTATACTTACTCCATTTGGCTCTTATAGGAAGCCTTGAGACTCCTTGATACTCCTCCTTGCATTAATGGTGGATCCTCCATGACCACTAGAAGAGGTAGTCACCCTTCTCCCTTAATTTTAATGAGAATCATTTTTCTCCACCAACTGGAAAATCAACCCACTGGTATAGATCAATTATGGCCTTCTTTTGTGCCTAATTACCTTAATCTTGGCATGGGGATGCATTTTACATGCATTGTGGAAATGAAGGCTTTGATATTTATATCCATGGGTGTTTAAATATCATGGTGATGCATTGTGCAAATTATACTCCCTTGTGGGCTCACATCATGTCCTTGCTTGACTTGTGTTTTGGCATTTGACTTGCAAGATGCATGGAAGTATAGCCCATTTCCAAAAGTAGAGGTTAGGCTAGGAAAAACCCAATAATTTTACAACACATGACATCAATGTCGTCTGATATGAGTTAAAGGGACATGTGGCAGTCTTTGATTTGCTACCAAAAGGATGTATGGGTTGGCCTAGTCCATGCACTAGGAATTCCCTTCTCCATTGGGCTATGGAGTCATTATGCTACTTGAAACCATTAAATTCATGATGTTTGACACCTCTGTTGCATAATTATGTTTTCATTTGCATCTACAAAATTTTAAAATTACAACTTGAATTCCCAGTAACACCCAACAACAAATTTCAAAAACTTCTTTTGCTGCTCTACATTGAATTCCTTGATAACCTCCCACAACATCTCTATGACAGGATGTTCCCAATCATAACCTCCAGATTAATCAACATTTGAGCACAAGTCATCAACATCTATACCTTGACCTTCCTATGTTGAGCTTGATATGTGAACCTAAATCTCATGTTTGTTAAACATGTTTAACCAATCAGATGGTATCGAGTGTCTCAATCCTCGTAAAAATGAAGAGCTTTGATTATTTATTTGATTATTCAAGCGGTGGTTTGCCAAAATATGAATAAAGCTATTAACATTTTCATTAGTTACTTGCATATCCTTTCTACCTGGCAACATTTCCTCTTCCTTTTGTTCACCATACTCATTATTCCCACATACAAAATAGAGGCCCAGTTGGGAGACATCGCCATCATAATTCTTCAGGAACTTAAGACTCCGATACAACTCAGGATACAAAGAAGGAAAATCATGCAAACAGATATTCCTTTCTTTGAGCTTGGTTAAAAATAATGCGGCAAATAAGATGTCAACTAAAATCCCTTCAAACATAACCTTTCCAAGAAATTTTCCAATAAACTCAAAATATTGGAGATGAGAATGTATTGTTGCAAACTTGCAGATATAGGATTTGGATATATTAGATGATCAGTAGTTTCTTTGAAAAATCCATACTATATATCAAAGGATGTTTTTGTTATCTTCTCCATAAAATCTTTGAACATACCACCTCCATTGATACGAGCTTCTTCAAGTCCAAATTCATTCACAAATGTTACACGAATTATTCCCCTAAGTTGTTCTCTTATCAGTCTGTTTAGTTCCCTGTAGGAATCCTCAATAACCTGGTTTTTCCTTATCATGATTCCATGTCTTTTAGAAGTATCTATGCCTCTGTTCCTGTTTTGTTGTCTATCTGAGTCTAACAATGAAGTATAAATTTGAACCTTGCTTGTAAATGACACTAAGAATGGTGCTCATTTCAATAGCTCAAGGGAAACTGGATTTTCATTTCTAGCCTGCATATAGAAGATTCTTCCCTCAATTGCATCATGAGCATGAAAATCATCTGGTGATGTAAATTCTCTCCTACAATTCCAATCCTGCAACTCTTCCAAGAGTTCAGCTACTAACATGCTTAATCTCTCTCCTTGTAACTGAATTCTTTTTTGACTTGAAACAGACTCGACAAAGTTCTCATCGTTTTTAGGAATCACCCATAGCAGCTCCCACAATGTCTCTTTCAAAATGATAATTAGCTCCTTAACATCTTTCAATGAAAGTGGCTTCTGTTGCTCATAGAACTCCTCATTATCAGTTATCATGAACATTTTCCTATACAATGGAGATAAAACAGAAAGAGACACCAACCAATCAGAAGAAAAAGAATCCCCATGTTGTAGCGAAAATGCTATCAAAGCCTCTGTAGATGGAAACTTTTGGCTCAAGTGACACTGTTTCATGTACTGCCAAAGAGTAGGAACAAATTCAGTTGTATATGCCAGTCTAGTCATGACATTCTCAAGGGGTAACATTGTGATAGAAACATGCAAAAATATACAAATTGCAGTAACAATTGTTGCTTCTGTACTAGATGGCTCCTCATTGGAATTTGTACATTCACCAAAACCTGACATGTCTCCATATAGAAATCTCATAGGTAGTTTTAGAAAATATAAGTCAATTGCACTATGAATTTGCTTCTCTAAATCGTTGCTCAGTATTATCTGATCCTCATGACAACCTGCTTCAGATTTGGGAATTGCTTCCATAGAAAAGGAATGGACAAAATTTTTGCTGGAAAACTCAATTGCATATTGTGACGACTATAGATCAGCTTTTGAGCACTATTGGAAGAAAGTCTTGTAAGTAAATAGTCTATCCCAAACACTTCATTTCCAATGATGATAGTTTGAACGCCCTGCAGGGTGAGGGTCAACTCGCGGAAATGTCGAGATGTATATATTTGCAAAATATAGTCCATGGCGTTTCCAGCCTAGGGAAGGGTAGAATCTATTAAACTTATTACTGTCTATAACAACAACAACCCTGGTGAATCAACAGATTTTCCTGATGGTCTTAAAATATCGATGTTTTGATGCACAACCTATAGACAACACAAGGAAAAACATTTTACTCTATATTGTATGATGGCTTGTTCAGAAGAACAATGATAATCTCCATTTGTAAATATGTGTAGGAGATTGTGAGAAACTTGGACAAATTGATGAAGAAATTTACAAGCTTGCACAAGATGAGGTATATCCCCTTGGTCATTTGCACTAAAGAAAAATGACAACTCGTGGAGATATTTTGAATTGGGTTTGAATGCCTTCAATTCAACCTTTCCACCATTTTCGCCAAAACTAAGGAAAACTCTTTCTGTATCATTGACTTGGTAGCTAAAGCTTCCCTTGTTACTCTAAAACATTTTTGGATGGAATGTTCATAACCAATGCCGATATTTTAGAGGCCCTCAAGAGCTATATCTTCGTTCTCGATATGCTCGACTTCTCGATAATATCAAGGTGTGCTTTCTGGCTTCTTGAATATAGCTTTTGAATGTTGTTTTTACCCCCTTGCTTGCTTGCTTGTTAAATTTTCAAGCACCCCCCCATTATGATCTCCTTTAGCGTATGGGGCCAAAACCCATATCCAATATCCTAGTCATAAAAATGATCCACTCTCAAATCTCATTTTTCTCGTAAAAAATATCCATTCTCTTAAAACAGACAAGGAACCTTCAAATGATTCCTCTCTGAACTTCACTAGCATTACAAAGTCATCTAGATTACTTCTAATGCCTCCTATGGAGTTCTCTCAGTGGTTAGAGCAATCCTAACGGTAACCTGGACAGCCATTCTGATGCTTGTCATAAGATGAGCTCAAAGAGGCACTCAAAAGAAAGCTAATTCACGTTGTTCGATGAGCCCACGTAGTATCAGGTAGTTGGTTAGGTAAAGACTCACCAAGCCAATGATGCTTAGCTGGTATTTTCGAATGATCAGCCACACTCGGAATGAGACACGACCCAGACTCCCAAGGGAGGCAGCAGTGGGGAATATTGGACAATGGGCTCACGCCCGATCCATCTTTTGCCGAGGGCAGAGTTCAGGTGGTTGCTGTAGGGCCTTCTCCCCTTCGTTTCTCGGACATTGCCTTCGTTTCATGAACATATCTGCACATTGGTTGCTGGTTGCTGTAGGGGTATGGGAGATCGTCGAGTGGGATCGAGGTTTGAATTCGAGATCGGTAGGTGGGTGGCGAATTAAATAATTATATAGCCGCGGACGAAGATGGACATTGACGACAACGAAAAGAGGACAAATGGGGTAGCAATGAGGGTGCATGAACGGAGGCTGACGACGAAGAGAAAAGCTAGAATAGTGGCTGGAGAGCCGGTGTGACGATTGCCACCAGGAAAAATCGTCACGTCGGTAGCTTACTCCGTTGAGGTTTTGTCCCTTGGGAGGATTTTGAAGTCAGTACGTACAGAGTTCGACACAGTTCCATAAGTTTACACCAGGTCGAGTTCGTGCCAGCTAGCAAGTGTCGGTTCCAAATTTCTGAAGTATCGTACTAGGGTTTAAGCATTGTGGAATGAACACACTAAATTTGATCTTGATGAATTGAATCCTTTAGTTTCCTTGTGACCAGTCCACATTTGTAAGGACGGATGACTAGTTTTAGCCTAAGCACGTTTGAATCATTGAATGAGAATTATAGCATCGATAAGGGTGCATCTTTAGTATCTGTACACAAGTGGTTTTTTTTAATTAGTAAAGTCCCAAAAAACTTAGGAAGTTCATGCTATGTATTTTAGTACTTCTAAGAGTTGTGGAAACTTTTCCTTTAAACCTTGGCAATATATGGAATATGAACTTATGTATTGGGAAAATACGTTATATTAAGAAGGATATTCAATATATGTTTATACATAGTGGAAAAACATTGTGTTGGAAAGAATATCACATTGAGAACATATATATATATNACATGCAGGACTTCGAAACACCTAAGTTAGATTGTTTCATTATGTTAGAATAAAGATGAAAGTCCTTTTTCCTCAAACCTGTCCAAAAAAAATGGAAAAACATTAGTTGAAGCTAAGTAAGAAGTAAACCTAACACTATCAACCCCCTCTACTGAAATAAGTATTCATCTTAATTTATGAAATCAACCAAAGAATTCTCATTTGTAAAACTTGTCCATAACTATAAGGCATTTTGATTATGGATTTATCATTAAAACTAATTGAAAATAATAGAAGAAAAAAAAATATACATTTTACACCAAGTATCTTTATTAAGTAAAAAAAAACACTTAATGGTTTCAAGTGACAGCCTGAAAAGCCACATGCATTAAAAAAAAGCATACAACCAATGTATTTTAATTTAAATTAAAAAGCATGAAATAAAATAGGCCACTTAATAAAATTAAATGCAAGGATGTTTTTTTGTATGGTAATTCAAATTATTAGAATATTAAAATCAATTGGTTATGCCATTTAAAATATAAATCCAAGGGAATAGTATGTTGCCACTTAAAACCATAAAACTATGGCATAAACTAATATTACATTGCCATTTAAACTATGACTTTAAAGAATTACCGTCTAACTACTTGTTTTGGATTTAACCATAATCATAATATTAAACTAATGGATGGTCGTTTTCATTTTTTGTGCAGGTTTCAATATAACAGATTACAAGATTTTAGGGATTATTTATGAACAAATTGTAAAGAATCCCTCCAAACAGTTAAAAACACACTTCCAAAATCACATGATTTAGCTACATCGCTAGCGGTTTGTCAAATCCTGTATAAAAGCCTGCACATATATGTTGTGGCCTGAATTAAAACTTGCATACATCTTATTTACATGTAGCTTTCTCTACAAATAATTATGTATGCATTAATCCTGTGCCAGAGATTTATCCACATAACGTTGACTCAATTTGATTTTACGGTGCAAGCATGTGGTTTTAAAATGCATACATATTAAAGTAAATGCATATAATTTTAAATTCAAAGAGGGAGAGCTTTGAACTTGGAGCATTTGTTTTGGAAATAAAATTTGTTTCTTTTCAAGTTAAAAAATTATTTTAGGACTTGGTTTGCAATTTGTAGTTTTGAATGATTTTTTTTTTGCTAGCTTGGAATTTAGTTTAGTTAAATCATATAATTTATATTGTTTTAGTTAATTAGTTTAGTTTCTTTAGTTTGTGACTTATATTAGTTTAATTTAAGATGTAATTTTGTTTGTGTAATTTTTTTAGTTGAAATTTCCATGAGTTTGCTAATTTACATTTTTAGTTTGTAATTTATACGAGTTAAATTGTAATGTTTGGTTTGTAGTGTGAATTTTTTTGTAATTTAAATTTATTTTATAAAATTAATTTAATTCTTTACTGCTTTATTTGATTTGGTTGTCAATTAGATGTTATGTAAAGTAGGTAATTTATAAATTAGAATAAGTTTTATAGTTTATATAATTTTTCTTAGTTGATTTAATTTGTAATAAAAAATTAGTTTGTAACTTGTAATTAATTTGTAATTTAGAAATTGTAATTAGTTTGACATTTGTAATTTGTAATTAGTTTTTAAATTTAGTTTGAATTTTATAATCTAGTTTGATTTCTATATTTTGCATTTTTATTATTGATTTTCTGTACATCAAATTTAACTTTTGAGCTATCAGCGATGGATAGATTAATGACCTAACTCATGAGATATGGTCACTCCATAAGAGACTTCTTCTTTAGGTGTTGAACTATCCCATTTTTCTTGTTTTGTTTATTGCGTTTAGCTGTGTTTCTAGCTTTAGATTAGAATAGCTTAAGCTTTGACCCCACACATAATTTTCTTGTACCTCGAAGCTTATGAGTCTCGGATTGACAATGTGCATTTGTATGCATGTTCTATGACCAAAGGTGTGTGGGGAGCCTAAAACTTCCCAAAATGGAAATTCGAAAGTAGTCACCATCATGTATGAAAACATGCAACAAAACAAAACCAAAGACAAACAACAACTAGATATGCTACAAGAAAGATAGATCCTTGATAGAAGGATAGTATACAATAGATTTCAACTTAGAAATACAAAAAAAAATATTAAGAAAAACTTGAAAAATTCTAAATTTTTTCCAAAAAAAAAAGGTGAGGGTTAGGGTTTGTAAAACAATTCTCAAACATGTAGCAAATGCATAGATTTAAATAATAATAAAAACAACAAGGTTTTGATAAATTTGATGGAAAACATACTGAATATAGAATAAAGATTGAAGAAATTGGTTCTTATAAATAAAATTTCAAAAAAAATACCAAAGAAGGTGGAGCATCGTAACCAAATTTGATACCATGTGAGAATATTGAGAAATATGCAGTGAATATACAATAATACATTTACTAAAAGGTAATCAATAGTAGGAATCTACTCTTCGCGCCTTCTATCTATACAAGCACCATATAATCAAGGTACTAAGTAAGAGACAAGAAAAAATAATGATACCAGGGTAAGGTGTTGTCTTCTTAATCTTCATAAATATTAAATTTTACACTTGAGCTCTACTCCACATATGTTTATCATAGCATTGCAATAGAATTCAATAGAATAATCAACATACCCAAAAGGGTATCCTTCACCTATATTATATAGAGAGAGGTATGGAAGAATTACATCCCATAATACATATGTGACAAATGATTTTCCACATCCTTATATTATGGATGGTAATAGAAGAATATTACTTAATGATACATGTTGGATAACTCCTTTTGTATAAGATAGAGACAATTATTCCTTCCTTTGCTAGATAAGACATCATAATACCTTACGACATCACATTAGACATCATTACACATGTAATATTAATATTACACATTCCAATACTAGAAGATTGACCCTTGTATACAATACCTTCAAAATAATTTCCCTTCAAATGTGGAATGTGAGAGGATGAATGCAATCCCACATCTAGTGAAAAATGTTATGCAAAGTACTTATTCTACCTTCTTTCATTACATGATCTCTTCCCTTTTCACAAGTTTAACCCATATGCCATTGTACCAACTTGACAATATTCACTATGTATTTTCTCATGATATGGCATTTTTGACTTGAGAATCCCAACACCCACTTTGTTAAAGTAACCATAATGTTGTGAGGGTGCAAGGTCATTAACATTACTAATACCCTTTACACCACTAAGTGAAGGGGTGTCAAAAACAAACATTTTACTTGGAGAACAACTTTTGCAACATGGGAACTTGGACCTAATGGCTCCTCCTCAACACCCAAGAACCCTCTTAACACTACCCCATTACAAGCCCACCCTCCTTGATGAAATGATTCTTTTGGATGGGAGAAACAAAAAAATTTGACTTTCATCCCAAGGATATTCAATCCAAATATCCTCATAATGATCCATATATACAACTTCAAAATATCCTCTTTAACGGAGAAGTTTTTGTTTCACATCAAACAAATTATTGAGGCTCCAGAGTCATTATTGATGGAAGATGAATATTAGGAGAAGGAAGGAATCATTCCTATTGTCCACGATTAAGAACATTCTTGTACATGTGTTAAATGAGAAGGAAATATTGCAAGCTGAGACCCTTTGCAACATCAATTTTCTCGTCGAGACCCTTAGCACCACCAATTTGATTTGAGATGATATAGAATGTGTGCAACCTCAGATGGATGATCTTGTTAAGACCACAAATACTATGTTTCAGATGGCTTCAGAAGATCGTATCAACATCTCTTAGAGGGACAATGAAACATATTAACGATGGTATCTTGTTCATTTGCGTTCTTTTTGTTTGATGTTCTATTTGATTATTTTTAAACAATCTTGAGAATCTTGGTAATTTGCACTGAGGCCTAGTTTCCTATTCGTAGGCATTATATAATGCTCATTTTTTAGCTTTACAGTGTCTCTGCTCTTTTTGTTAGTTTTATTTCAGGCCTAGTTTCCCTTTCATGACCAAGCTCAAGTGTTCCATATTGATGACACATAAGAATTAGGGCTCCCACAAGGGGCATCCAAAATATTGGTGGGAAATGATGTATGTCCAATATGGTCTTGAGTTGAATCGATTTTAATCTTCCGAGAAATCACAAAGCTTCATGTAGGGAGTTCATGGGAACTATGAAGCATAGTGGTCGTATTTAAGAAAATTAGTCATTTGTCTATGTAGATGAAACCCAAGTTATAGACCTTAATGAAGGTAACTAAGGTTTCGTTCTACATTTATGTTTTGAAATTTTGATAAAAAGAAATTTATGTTTTGAAATTTTGGTTAAAGGTATGTTATATGCATGTTAGATTGTTGCTTATTTTTCTAGCACAATAGGAATTTCTTCTATTAGAGAGAAAGGGAAATTCTCCTTTACAAATCATGGCTTTGATCAAGACTTAGTGACTGAATACACTATCTATTTAAGAAATTACTATCAAGTTATTTTGTTAAATCTAGGGTTTTTTTCCTTGATTTTTCTTTAGTAAATCATCATTTTTCAATTTAGATGCCAATTAATTCACCAAATATAGGGCTTGATGTCCATTTCTTAGTCTTGTGGGATCCTCATAGTCTACAACTCCTCATAAGTGAAAAAATGGGGGAATCCTTTTGTGTCTTTTCTTTTATGGATTTCATGGAGAACACAGGACAAGTTTACACCTTTCAGTAAATTAGAAGCTTTGAAAAATGACTTGAAGTCCATTTTTAGTTGTGTGGGATCTTCACAGTTTTATTTCCCTCCAACGACTCTCCTTTATTTACATTGACATATATTAATTTGATTTTGGGTCTGAGGTGAGAATTTATTTTTACATTCATATGGTTATTGTGGACGGTATTTGGAATGAAGGAGGAGATACAACCCCACACATATTTTAACTAGGTAGGGTTTCTACCCAAGAACATAATCAATGTAAGTATGTTCATTCAGTATATGAGTTGAGGGTTTTGAATTTCTCTTATCTTGCTCATCGAAGTTTTCAGGTATGGTAACACAACTACGTTGATTCTTAATATTTCAGTTATGACTTAATTTTTTTGCACAATCATCTTCTTATTTAATATTCTATCAATGTGTATGGTATTGGGGGCCTCATATTGTGTCTTATAATAACATATTGATAAGTTGTTGTTTTTCAATCCGTGATGTTGTGATCGAATTATCTTGACGCTAATAATTTTCATGTGTGAGAGTTGATGCTTTGTAGATCATTTGCATTAGTTTCTAAGGTTATTTTGTGTGCTTCCTATCTGGAAAGCCCCCCCACTCACGTCAGCTATGCTCTTATTATATTTTGTTACTTTATGTTTATTTATTGTTGTAAGTAAATCACCATTCTCTCATTGAATCTGAATTCTTGCGTTGTAGTTTAATTTATGTACAATAAGCTAGATTTGCCTAGTTCTAATTCATTTTTAATATTGTTTTGATTCTGGTTTGCTAACAAAGAATCGTATTTTGTGCTTTGAAAAAAAAATATTTGTGCTTAATTTCTTCCTTAAATAAACAAAATGTTTCATTTTATAGATGGATTTAACGAATGGCGCCTCTAGTTCAAGTTGAGGTTTAGGAATCCAGAAACTATCAGAAACATAAAAAGAATAACTTATTTTAATCCGCATCATAAATTTACCCCACAACCATCTATTTCTATACTGGATGTATAAAATGTTGAAATCTATTAATCTCTATGACAAAACGTCATATGTGTAAAATGTTGAAATCCATTAAGCTCTACGACAAAATGTCAGATGTATAAAATGTTGAGATCCATTAAATATTGAGAAAATTCAAAACCAAAATTCCAAATTAATTTATTTAATTACAACATTTATTTTGTCAACAACTTAGATTAGAATTGTTGTAAGTATATTTATTCTATGTTTTTAAAGCATAGAACATATTAGTTATTCATCCGTTTTAATTATAAGTATTATTCATTCATTTGATTACAACATTTATTTTGTTACAAGCTTATATTAGAACTGTTGTATTAATTATTGTCATCTATTTAAAACATAGACCATGTTAGTTATTCATGAGTTTTAATTATTAAATACTAAAAAATGTATGCATATCCATTGATCTCTATGTTTCTGCAACATTTTTTTATGTGAATTATCTAGAGTTCTCAAAAACAATGGAAGAATCATAATGCATAAATTTATTCATCCCTAAGAAGCATGTAGAGGAGAATGAAAAATTGGAGCCTCCTATAAAAATTAATGTTGATCAATAAAATAATTTGAAATGAATGTTGATTAAAAAAATAATTTATTTTATCAAGCAATAGAGAGATAAATAAATGTTGACTCATAAAATAAAATAAAATCCATATAATTGAATGTTGAAATCTTCTTTCCATTGAAGTGATCCATTGAAAATCCTCACTACTACAAAATTTCTAGTTTACTGTCAAGTTACCTTGCAATGACATGTGACAATGTATAAATAAAAAATAGTCTTCACTATAATTGATGTTTGTAGGAATATTTTTCCCATAGATCTCCTAATAGAAAAAACACTTAGAGAATTCATGCATCATGGCCTTTCTTTTTTCCATTAATCTATTTCAGTTTTGCTAAGTTTTACATATTTTAGGTTTTATTAATATTTGAGTAATCATTTATATTTCCTTACATTAATATTTGAGTTTTCGAAAGTGATGGTATCGTAATTGAGAAGTAATTCAAACCTTATCCTTAAATTCATTCTCGAGTCTTATGCCATGATTTGGGAGGTAGCAAGCTCAAGTCTCATCGATCACAGTTTGTCTACACAGTGGTGACATTCCATTTGCTTTATGAATCACATCACTTTAGAATAAGAAGAAACCATTTTTACTAGTGGATATGTATTTATGAAGAAGAGACAAACAAAGAATGAGGAAAATAAGACCCATTATAATGCTATGAATAGTCTTCTTCCTTACAACGAGACAATATGCATCTCATATTTTAGTAACATTATTGAACTTATTGCAAAATCAAATAGAAGGAAATAATGAAATTATAAGGGTTTTGTTTCTGCAAATGATAATAGAAGCCATACAACAAAGATAATGAGGGAGAAATGCACAAGAAATCCTCCAAACAATTTCAACAATAATCCATAAAAAGAATCGAAGACATTTAAAAAAATACGGCTCATAAGTGGGCCTAAAGCTAATGGCAATGTGTGGTCGTAAAGATGGTGGTAATGTCAAGGACATTACCACTACCACGTGGCTCTTGTTAATATATAAATTGAAGCCTTTCCAAATTATTGGTTTTTTTGTTCAAAACATATTTTAATAAAAACTTATCTTAAAGATATCATAATATTTTTTAAAAGAAGTGTCAATGGTTTAAGCAAAAGTTTCAATACACTGAAATTGAAATGTTTAAAAGAATATTGAATTGATGATAACACATCCCAATTTTAAATGTAATTTTGACAATAATTTTAAAAATGAATTTCTATCATTATAAAAATGTTTTTGAATTCAAGGAATTTGCAATAATATTATATATAACATTTTAGTAAATAATATTGATTTTTTAATTGACAAATTGAATGTAAGCATTGGATCTTCAACTTTTGTGAATTTATTTTGTAAATTTTTATTTTTAAATCATGAATTTTTTATTTCTTTTACTTTTTGGATTATATCAAGTTGGTTTAACGGAAATGTTTTCAGAGTTTAGGAGTGTTAATAAACAAAGAAAAAAGGGAACTCTAGCAAATACCAATACGAGGAACCACCTTCAATCCTACCTTATTATAATGTTCAAACAACACCGTGAGAGGGCCTTAAAGTAAATAATTTAATCTAGAAAATTGTGTTCTTTTTAATTTTTGGATTATATCTATGCTAGTTGGTTTAACGGAAATGTTTTGAGACTTTGCAAGTGTTAATAAACAAATAAAAAAGGGATCTCTAGCAAATACCAATACCAGGGACCGCCTTCAATCCTACCTTGTTATAATTTTCAAACAACACCATGAGAGGGCCTTAAACTAAATAATTTAATCTAGAAAATTGTTTAGAAAATGTAATTTTGACATGCTCCTTAATTTCTTTATCATGTGAAAGTGTCAAACAGTCTCTTTCCATGCAAACCAATTGCATTATGTAATGTCCCAAAAAATAAAAAATAAAAAAAATTATAAGCTAGTAAAAACTGTGCAGACAAAACATTATTTACTTGTGGAACTATATCATACACTTCATGTACCACTGTTTATTCGTAAGCTGTCCTTAAGTTTCGTCTTTTACTTTTAGTCATTATTTTTAATGTAATTTTACTTACGATGTCGTACTCCTATTTACTCCTCAGTCTTATATTTATACTTTTGTCGCTTATGTGTCGTTACTAGATTTAAAGGCTTCGTCCTTTCTGCATAGTCGCACTTGTTAATTATAAAGTTCTAACTTAACTTTGTTTTTGGAAACCATGTGGAAACAAAGTGGGTGGAGTGGCGGGACTCATTCTTCCATGCTGGTTTGAAAGGTAAAGGTGTTTACTTGTTCGTAGGCTTACTTAGTTCTATGAACTAAAACACCTATTTTACTTCTCCTGCAGTTCATACTTTGCGACGGGGTCTTGTTTTAAAGGGTACTCAAGGTCCCGATCCTAAAGAACATACTCCTAGTTGACTTTGGTTCATTTCCATCTCAGAATTATAACCAAGTAAAAATACTATTTCTGTCAATTTAGCTATCACTACTAATTTCTTGTATATTGCTTATGCTTCACTATGGTTTTGAAATTCGTCGTTTTACATATTGGTATCATTTCGTTCTATGGTTATTTTATGAAATCTTATTAGCATCTCCTATATAATTCTTACTGCAGGTTATGTTCGTGGCTTTAAACCAAGACCTTTGATTGTTTGAGGGTTAAATGTTTAACATGGCATATTCCATATGCCATGTTCATTAAGCATTAAGCTTAGGACAACATTAATATGTTTAAGGATTTAAACCTATGGTTTAAATGTTATGTTTAATATATGTCTTATGGCTTGACATATGGTTAGCGCAGACCAAGCCTCGACTATGCACTAAACCTTAACATTGCATTGTACTAAACCTTGCTATAGCATAAACGTTGTAATGTTTAACATGGCGATATGATTTGGGGTGGCAATATAACATATGGTTTGGACCATATACGATGGGGTTTATCGATTTCATAGTGGGTGGAGACTATACTAATTCGACGTTACCAAACCATAGCATAGTGGGTTTTGGGTTTGGTGGTGGAAACCATCTGGTGCCATTAATGAACCTTGGTTTTTGTTGTAGCCCTCCCTTAGGCTTGGCTCACGATAGTTTGGTCATTTCGTTTGCCATTTTGGGTTTGTCTTGGCTCTGCGCAAAGGTTGTGGAGGGGACCTTCAGAACTAGAAGCTGAGCTCTGCTTTGGAGTTTTTGTGCCTGCTAAATTATGTTGCTTTGAAGCTTGATCATTGCCATGCTTCTAATTCGTGTTTTCATTGGTTGATTGCAAGTGCCGAAGTGTTGTGATGAGCAGCGTGACTCCAACTCCGTCGGGGTTTTGCTTTGAGCAATAAGCAAGGTAAGCCTTGACAACAAGCTTATGCTTGTTGTCTCTCAACCTGTCTGCGTGGTGTTTCGTCATTTGATGTTGGGGTTCTCTGTGGGCTTTGAACTCTCCTTCGAGATTTGTAATACACATACTTGGGTTTTTAAATTAAATGGTGTGGATTTTGGCTGTGGAGGAAACTTGCATTTCTCATGGCTTTGTGTCACTAATTTTTTGGTTATGTAAATCATAGGTGGATTTGGGCTTTTGAGCCATGGGCTACACCCTTTCTTGCAATGGTGCCATAGCCCATAGGCATGCCTATGTGGACTTCGTGTTGGCCTTTAAAGGGAATGTGTTGAAACACTGTGATGATGGCAATACTATGCAATGTAAAATACCATGCGTTTTATATGATGGCCATGGTTAATTTTCTTACTGTGTGTATGGAAAAGTATGTTGCGTTAATGGTTTATTAACAGGGTTTTATAAATGGCATATGCCTTTGTTGGTCTCTGTGTTGAGTATTTATAATTTGTTGTAATGGCGACAGTGTGGTGTAAGGCCATGCTGTAAATGGCTTGATTCCTTTCCCATCGTAGTTGTGATAGCTTCACTATGGCATTACTGTTTATATTTCACTTATTATCTTATGAGGTTAATTGTTAACAGAATTATTTCTTTCCTTAACCATACTATGCATTTTCATTTTCCATGCCGTGGCTTGAGTGAATGTTGTGCATGGTTTTCAAATGGTTGTTTACTGTGTATGATTTCAAGGTTTAGTATATAATGTGGATTTATAAAATGCCATGGGTGCAAGCCCACGATGGCCTTCCTCGCTGTTGGTTTAGACTCTTAAATGTGCTTTGTGTAATATTTTTTTTGGCCGGGACCGTGCTTACAGCATTGGGTAGAACCCAGGGTCTTGCGACCTCACTGTAGCATAATGGTTTGTTATGGTTTTGGTATGTAGTTTACTAATGGAGCCCACATACCTTAGTGTATAGCGTGGCTGTAGTTTTAGATGTAAACAAAACCCTCAGGGTTCGACTCTATTCGGGTATTAATGTAATGTGTTGTATTTTAATTTGGACAAGGGTTGGGATTGTATGCCCACAGGATTCGATTCCTGTCCCCATTTGTAAATATGTGGAACTATGATATGATTCCGATATCATTTAATGCAAGCAACGATTCTTGTGAAAATATATATTTGTGTAGTTTGTTATATGGAATGTTTGATGAGTTGTGTATTTGTTTAATATTTCAGCGTATAAATGTTTTGGTCAATTTATAAATGATGATTATGATATTTATTAGATGGGACCTTGGAATAGTTATGCACGTAATTATAATGCTATTTCTTTTGATACTAAGACTATGAAATTTATATGTGAACAAAGATGTCTTATTTGGACCAAAAGAAGGGTCACGATACTTCTGGTTTATTTATATATAATGTTGTTAATTAATGGAATGATTTTACTCTTTAGTTTATAATTAATGATAAATACCTTGAAAGGTCGTAATGGTTTATTTATCTTGGATTTATATGTATAGATAGCTTTCAGATTTATTTACACATGATGACTTCATTTGTCTTTTCATATATATACTAGTTCAGTTTAAATAGTACTTAGGTTATCTTAGTTTGTAAATTTATGTATTTAAATTTTGTTTCTAAGACTAATCTATTTTAATCTATAACATGTCTCTACTGACCAATGGAATATTTCAATAGAGATTATAAAATTAAGTGGACACTATTAACAGGTCTGAAATGACCTACTTTATACATAACCCAATTTTATGAGGACTACTACTACAAATTTTAAACTAGGGTGTAGAACCCTTAATGAACATTAACAAATGAATTGAACTTACATCAATAAACCAACAGTTAAGCCCTGGATAATTAGATATAAGAAATCCTTTACAACCTAGCGTTAATATATTAAAAATACAAACTCTAGCCATTATAAACAAAGAAACATATACCTTAGGTTATGAAATGCATATTAATCATTTACCTAACATAGCTATCATTTAATCTAGGAAAGCAGAATAGACAGTCTAGGGATTCATACTTGTAAATTGAAGCTCTGTTAATGGCTGAACCTATACACTCAAATAACCAACACTAATAATTCAAGACACATCTGACCTCTAATTTTTTTTATGACCAAATCACTTGGGAAATACCACGTTCCACCCAACCATGACCCCGAAACCATTCCTAGTTTTAATCTGGATCCCCCCGAGATAGACTCCAACATGCAAGTAGCATAGAGCTCTTAAGGTAAGGTTTCCTATCTGGTGTATCAGATCCGGATCAGTTCTCCTTTTTTCTTCCAAGAAAATGTTTCTTTAAGAATTTACTTGAGATCAAACAGGTAGAAAATGACTCCTCTAATGATAGATTAGAACCCCAAGCCTTTCCTTGGCTTGAGTCTTTATAGACATACTTTTCGGTCAAAGGGACAGTTAAATCAAGAAACCTTGGTTTCTTGATTTAACCTTTTTCAATTACTTTGGGTAATTATTAATATTTTAACTTAGAAACTTTCTAGAAGTTCCTAGTTGGACTTTCATACACATTATACTATTTATTAATATTTAATAATAAATAATAATTGATGGAGCTTCTCTTGTTTCTTTCATTTATTTATATTATTAATATATTTAATTCTTTATACATACCATGTATAAAGTACATAATAATATAACACTTTGTTAACATTTGTCCTTGGGCACCATGTACCATGATCCCTAGAATTAATGACACTTCTTCATTAAGGTCAAGTAGGTAGATGGTTTAGGTCTACTAGGCTAGGAAACTCTAAACATCCTTGCATGTTGGATTTCCCTCATATAACATGGTAGCTCTTCAGTACTTTGATGAGAATACAGAAATTCAAAATTTCATTTAATCACTTATAAATAAGTATGATGAGATCGATATTTTTCTCTAGTCATTTTCACTTGGAAGTTATTAAATTCTTTTCAGTAACCCCTAGTGCTTACCAGAGACCATACTCAACACTTTAAAAGGGATTTACAATTCAGTGCAATTCCATAGCTCCTCGCTCAACACTAAAGCTAGGATGTACTTGTATGATACACCTAGGGATACAATGGCCAAGGATCTGATGCTCCAGAGCTTATGCTCAACATCAACATGGAAGGATCCAGGGATTATGCCCAACACATCCAATTATCTTTTCATGTGTTCCATAGCTTCTCGCTCAAGACAAAGGTAAGTACTCATGTGCTCTAGAGCTTCTTTCTCAACACAAATCATCAATCACTCAAGTGCTCCAGAACTTCCCGCTCAACAAAAAACATCTCATCAATCATGTGCTTCAGGGTCCACGCCCAACATAAACAAGCATATACATATACCATCAATAGCTCAAGTACTCCAGAGCTTCCCACTCAACACAAAACATCTCATCAATCATGTGCTTCAGTATCCATGCCCAACACAAACAAGCATATACATATATAATCAATCATTGGCATATTCCCAATATACAAAACAAATCATCATGTTCATATGCAGTGGGGTCTTTGACCCAATATAAAAATAAAACATCAAGATAATCATCATAATCAATAGACACATGCCTATAAGTGTTAGGTCCAAAATTCAGGATACTACATCCCTCCCTGCATAGAACAACACCGTCCCTAGTGTTCTAGGGACTCAGAATAACATCTTGAAACAAGGCGGGGTAAGCGTTTCTCATGGTGGCCTCATTCTCCCAAGTAGCCTCATTAGCCTCAAAGTGCTTCCACTGCACTTTCAATTGGGCCACGATGCGCTTTCGAATCTACACCTCTCTCTTGTCTAGTATATGAGTAGGCTTAAGGGAAAACTCCCCTTCAGGTTCCACCTATAATAGGGACCAATCAACAATATGTTTAGTATCATAAACATAACTAAACATATTTCTTTAACAAATATGCATGGAAAAAATTGTGGACTCTTACATGCACATGCAACACTAGTTCATAAGCCACTAGCCCTTTCTTGGCTGGTATTTAAAAAGGTCCACAAAATCTAGGTGCTAACTTACTGCACCTACCCAAGCTCAGTGAGCTTCATTTGGCTTTTACTTTCAAGTAAACATGATCGTCTATTTCAAATTCCTTATCTTTTCTTTTCCAATCCACATAACGTTTCTGGTGGTCTTGTGCTTCTTTAAGATTCACCTAGACCTTGGTAACCAAATGTTCCAAGTCCATCAAAAAATCAGGCCCTAACATGAGCCGATCCACCAGGCTATCCCAAGTAACCAGTGTTCTACATTTCTTTCCATAGAGCACCTCAGAGAGGCTCATCTTGGAGGAAGTCTGATAACCATTGTTATACGCGAACTCTGCAAGATGCAGGTAATCCTCCCACTTCGTGGGTTTTTTCATGACATACATTCGGAGCATGTCCTCAACTATTTGGTTTACTCTCTCTGTCTTCCCATCTGTTTGTGAGTGATATGTAGTGCTAAAGTTCAATTGCGTCTCCAATCCAAATATTAAATATCTCCAAAAGTTTCATGTAAACTTAACATCTCGATCCGAGATAATTTCCTTGGGTATCCCATGCAATCTAAATATTTCTTTCAAGAAGATATCAACAATGTTCATGGCTTTATAGGTCGAATTCATGTGAATGAAGTGTGCTTCCTTTGACAACTTGTTGATGACCACAAAATAGAATATTTTTTCTTCTTAATTTTCGATAAACCAGTGATAAAGTCCATACTAATGACCTCCCACTTCCATTTTGGAATGGTCAATGACTGCAGCAATCCCGCAAGATGATGATGCTCAACTTTGACTAGCTGGCATTCCTGACATTTCACAATAAACATTGCAATGTCGTCCTTTAAATTAGGCCAAAAAAAGTGTCTCTTGACAACGAATATCATATTTTGATATCCCGAGTGTCTTGAGTAGGGTGCTTGATGAAATTATGTGAGAATGCTAGACCGAACGCCCCCTCCTTTTGGAACATACAAATGATCCTTGGAGCATAGCAGTTCGGATTCGTCTACCTTGTATTATTTTTGTTGTTGAAACAACCTATCCTCCTGGAATTTCTTGAGGATTTCCACATAGAACGGGTCAACTCCATTGGCTTCTCTAATCCTCTCATGCAAATCTGCATTGGTTTGAATCAAGGTCACCTCATAAATCATATGAGTTCATCGGATCAAAGCATCAGCAACCTTATTCTCTTTTCCCTTAATGTGCTTTAGCTCGAAATGGTACTCGCTGAGGAATTCCAACTATCTGGCTTTCCTCGCATTTAGATTCGGTTGATGAAATAAATACTTCAGACTCATATTGTCTGTCTTCAGAAGTAACTTCCTTCCCGTGAGGTAGTGCCTCCACATCTTGAAAGCATGGATGATGGAAGATAACTCAATATCGTGCATAGGGTAATTTTTCTCATGCTCTTTTAACTTCTGTGATTCATAACAGATTGTGTGATCATTCTGCAAGAGGACTCCTCCAAGTCCTTGCTTGAATCCATACAAACAATGAAATCCCCATCGAGATCCACAATTCATAACACTGGTGCGTTCATTAAAAGTTGCTTAAGATTTTGAAAACTTTCTTCACACTTAGCAGTCCATCAAGGATGATTTTAAGAACCCCCCTAGATTTATATGTATAAAAAATTGGCGAATATCTCCGATATATAGGAAAATTTGAAGGTGATTTTATCAATAATATAATATGTATATATAAAAAAATTGGCGAATCTTTCTTTTTATTATATAATGTCGTAAAATCCTCACAAATATTTCATTTCATTATATAATGTTGTATAATCTTGGCGTTTCTTTCACTAATTTATAACATATTGTAAAATCTTGGCGAATATTTCACTTCATTATAAAAAAATTGTAAAAACTGGCAAATCTTTCACTGATTTATAAAATATTGTAAAAATAGAGGAACAACAACATTAGTCAAATAACATGAATCAAATCATCAACAATAGAACATGTAGACTCACAAGTCACAACTATAAGGTTTCCGATGAAACACAACTGTACTGACTAGATTCAAGGAAAGTGTGGACTCCACTTGTTATCTCGTCCCTTAATGGTCTAATGGACATGTGGGGAATTGAATATTGAGAAACCAATAAAATTATGGAATCATACATTATGCTCAATCTTGGACTCTTAGATTTAACCATTTTTTTCATCTTAAACTTGCTTCACTCTTTTTTTTGTTCTCTCCTTCAAACTATAATCAGTTTGCCAACTAAGAAAGCCAGGTTGAATAATATTGTGGATTCTTGTCAAGAAAATAGCACAACATTTAACCCATTCGAGTCCTCACATAATATGTATATCCTCTTCGTGCGAGATAATTGGCTTATAAAAAATTTTCAATTCAGTTTTAACCATTTTTTGCTTCTTAAACAAACTAAAATTTTATCCTTTAATTCCTAAAACATAACTAAAACTAAAACAGTACTGCTATAATAAATTCAAAACATAATTTCATCTCTTGCAACTTTAACACTCCAAATCTCACTTTGTTAAAGTTAGTCCTCGAAATGATTTACCAATTACCATGTATAAAACATAAACAAGAAATATATTATAACTAATGAAAAGAATGAAAGCAATGTACAAGAAATAAAGAAGTAATAGCAATAGTAGTAAATTTAATAACCAGTTAACAAAGAACAGTAATAAATCTAGTCTAGAACTATTTGGATCAACATTATACTGAGATACTTTTAGTTTAAGATCTTGTCACTGAAAGGACAAGTCACCAAAGGAAGAGATGACATACCTTGACAAAGAGTAGGTTAGAGTGTTGTAGGTTAAGGTTAGATACTTACAGCAGAAAGAAATATATCTCAGTCACCATGTGTGAAGACCCTAGTAGGATAGTAGTAGTGATATTTATCCCAAAACACAACTAATCAACCTTAAAATATCAAAACTCCCTCTAGCATAATTAACACCAAACAAGTCATGTACAGAAAGGTAAGGTCAAATTATCCATGACCTATCTAGGATAGGTTACCATGGTCCACTTTATGGATGAGGGAGGTCATCACAGTCCTTTTCCCATCTAGGACAGATAATACATAGCCACAATCCATTAGGATAGATCTTACACAGTAAAAAATAAGGTTTAGCATTCCCATAGGGATGACGCCAAAGATAACAATACAAGAGTAGCCCATAGAAATGAGCACGGCCTATATTTTCAGTAGAAAAATGGTCTTGGATCAACCTAATACAATCACGAGTTATCTTCATAAAGTCATGACCCAACATGGCAGCATGAGAGGCACCACACATTCCATGAGTCAAATGCATAAGGTCATAGCTGAGCATGAGAGACACCACATAGTCCATGGGTCATATGCATGTTGTCACAACTCACGATTCAACAAATAAGGGAGCACAAAGAAACCCTTAAACTCAGATCTGTTAACCCAGGGATGAAGTAGTGAAACCCTAGAAACATACTCCTTGACGCCAAACAGAAAGATTAGAGGTGATATGTATCATCTTGGATGGATTCATAATGAAGGATATGACTTGTTTTTATAACTTGAAAGGACTTCTAAGGGGTCTTTCTTCAAACCCAACTTTTAGGATGGTTACCAATAAAATAAAAATAGGTTGACTTAGTATAGGGTACCAAAGGTCAAAATGGTCACATAAATAACAATAATAAAAACAATAAGATTAGGTCATAATATCAAAGAGGTCATGGTACCAAACACAATAAGGGTTCTAGTACCAAAAGTACTGTAAGTCAACTAAGGGTCACAACAAGGTGGTAAGCAAACCCCTATACCCACAAGACCAAGATGTACCATAAAGGTGGGGAGCCAACCCCTTTTACCTAAAGGACCAACATAACCAAGGAATTTAATATTTTCTCTCTCAAGGTATATCGTCATGTGTGTTCCATAGATCTTTATCATCATTGTATAAGGAGAATATCCAAAATGGATAATGCGCCACCAGAAAAAGGGCCACTATAAAATACTATATAAATATATAAAACCATGGAAAGAGGAGATGAATGGTAACATAAAACCATGCAAGTGAAAACACTCTACTCCCACTATCTATAGTAAATACCCATGAGCACAACAATATAATATTGGCGTAATTCATAATGAAGTAGGATTCTATAATGACATCTCAACGTATTGATAACAAAAAAATATAATGCATAACAATGAAATTAAAATAAACACATCTGAATAATGCTTTTCATTAATTGCAAAAAAAATAATTAAAAGATAAACAGTCTAACAAAATAATATGCCATTTTCAATCACATGTTAAGATATATTTCAATCAAATTCAACATTAACCATATTGATATTAAATGATAGATGGTTTACGTTCTCAAATAATACAAAAGCATAATTGAACCTTGATCCCTTTCCTTTTCTCCTCAGACAGTTATAGTCATCACTTCTCAAATCACAAATGTTTCAAAATTAGGGGAAACAAGTTGTTATCATCCATGGCCAATGCTACTAAGGACAATAATTTAATTAATAAATGAGTCTATGGTACAAAAATTTCATAAGTACATTTATTGGTTTCCTATACTAGCCATTATCTCAAATATCCATAAGAATAAGCTATGACTAAAGACATTTCATTCAATATTTACTCAATGAGTGAGAAACTATGGTACAAAATGTCACAAGTACATTTATTAGCTACCTATTCATGCCATTTTATCAAATATGCATCACAATAAGCTATGAGTTAAGACGAACGACTCTGCTTGACCTATTATTTTTCTGCAGAAAATAGTGATCATAGGAGCAACTATACAAAAGGAAACCATCAGGAAATCTAGTAGACCTATGATTGACAAATTGTCGTGGAAAGGTGAACTTATATAGTTTGAGCTACGTGAAAGCATATCAAGTCAAAAAAATGTTCATCATTAGAAATGTGAAGTTAAAGTAACCTCTATGAGTTTCAGTTTTGAAGGACATAAAACTGAAAGAATGGATGTTATATGTATTCTGCATAGCTACATCAGCTCTATGAGTTTCACCAGATGAAATTTTAAAATTCACTTTACAACCTAACATTAAAATGACCTAGAAGGTGTCTATACTATATAATACAAATAGCCAATACTAGGGCTGCACTTCTACACCTAGACAAGATTTTCTTCTTCAAGAATGTTCACATTTGCTTTGTGCTGGCATAAATCTCAACTTTTGGAGAAATCCCAAGTTTAATAGGATTTTCTTCCCATAACTTTGTTTGGTTCAAATTGATGTTTAACGACAAGTATAAAACCAAACACCGTTGCTTTTAATGTCGAACATATTGTTTCTTCAATGAGGCTCTTAATGAAAATTCTAAAAAGTAACTATTTTTAATGTTCCAAAAGAACATCAAAACCATATTTGTTTTGAAGAGATATAAGTTCTATGAGTAATTTCTTGAATGCACATAAACCCCAAATAATTCATTCTATATGTAATATGCATATCTCAATAACCTCGATGAGTTTTACCAGATAAAATTTTAAAACTCACTTTACAACCTAACCTAAAAATTATTTGGAAGGTGTCTCTAGAATATAGTACAATTCATAATGGTGTGACTGCTAATATGAGTAAAATCAACTAATTTCAACACCAGTCAAATCTAAATGGAAAAAGACAAAATGTCACATAAAATAATTCAAAAAATTACAAGACCCAAACAGTTTCATAATAAGGACTTTGCAATATCCTCGATAGAAAAAAACAACGATAACAATGCCTTCTAGAACCAAGATGATGTCCTCAATATACTACTGTAAAATAGAACCTGTTGGTGCTTCACATCTTTGATAAAAACTAAGTTTCTCTAGTTGACGGTTGAAGAGAAATGAAAAGGTGACCATGACAAAATGAGCCTAGAATTGTCAATTTATATCAAGATTAGGATGGTCCTATTAGGACTTCAATATTCTTTAACAATATCAATAAAATTGGGATAGATTAAACTTTTAGGACGTTCTCACATATTAATCCCTCTTATGAAAGAGTAATTTGTTGGACGTTCTCACATATTAAGAGTTTTCATTAGATACGTCACACAAATGAAAGAAGCCATAGTCTGATGTCCAAGACCTCATCCTCACTATTATCAAAAGCTGAAATCTATTTTTCTCTTAAGGATAGAAAGTTGTGGAAAAGAAATTAAAGTCCAACCTATCAGAGGAATTTTACCCTAAACAATAAGCAAATCCCAATAACAACCAATGTTACCAGAATCTACAATTTGAGGAAACAACAAATCCTTTTTTTGCATATTTTTGTGACCTTTTGTCCATATCTTCCATTTTTCAAACTTTTATTTTTCAAACATTTGTCAAGTTATTGTCATACACAATTTTTGCTACATTAACAATAACCCACTCTATGTCTTAGTCAACCATAATAGAAAAAAGGCATGAAGTATAAGCAAGTCAATCTTGTATTATAGTTAGCACAACCCTATAGACTAATAGTTGAATGACTCGGTAGAAAATAGCACTTTACATATCCCATGCTATTTAGAAGTTGAAGACAGTTTTCCTATGGGGGAAATGCTATAAGTCACTTGAGTTAGAATAATACTTTCACTATGAGAGCAAGGAAGAAATAAGTGGTGTAGAAATACTCCTACCACTACATTTCAAAAAGAATGTTTCCACATCAGTAAGAATGTGTTAAATTAGTGTAAGTTTTCATCCATTTCAATAGCAGGGGAGCTTGGGAAATCAAGAAAAGGGCTTTGATGTGTTCATTGTCACAAAAAATACCTAACAGGTAATCAGATACTGCTGTAGCATTGGGCGGTTATCTACCATTTCCAAATTATGATCCTAGATATTCCATCAGAGTTTAATTTGAACAACTAATTTTCTATGTTTCTATATTTCTCCTGAAATGTCATTTCAAAATGTGGAAATGCAGAAAACAATCTAGGATTAGTGGGAGAAACAGAGACATAAGTTAGGCAATGTAAAACCAAAGCTGATGAAGGGGATGGCATGACATTGTATAAGAACATATTCTCCTTAAAAATAGCTTTTCCTCATTTTTCCAGGCACCTGATCAACGACAAATTATTTTTTGTCTTGAGTCATGATTTATGTATCCATGTACTCCTACTATAACTATGCTTGTGTTTCAGTTCACAAAAATACCATCTAAAATATAAGAAAATAACAAAAGAGGAAATATTCTAGTTAAAATGGCCCTAACCTGATATGACCACCTTTGCAAGGACAAGTCCCTTGTTCCATCCTTGAAACCACTTAGGGTTATTGGACCCAGGACTCCTGCATTTTCCATCTCAAAATGGGGCCCAATATTCTTTAACCAAAAATATATAAACTCTTTAGAATGACTTTAGAGGAGAAGTGTAATAGTAAGAAGTAATTATACACAGTCCATCTATGGATTTCCCTATTAAACAACCAACAATCTAAATCTAACTATCTCCCCAACAAGTTGTATTTTCTCACTTGTTTGATATCTCCCCAACAAAAATTACAAGGCATGGAACACAAGCAACAAAATAAAAGGTTTTGAAGCTAACCTATAGACCAATATTCATACTTAAGAGAGAAATCTTGTTTGTTCCAATATTTAGACTAACAAGTTAACAAGAGATGAAAACCTTACTTTCGGGTTCTCTGTGCTTCCATACTGACTCCCTGCAAGCATCCAAAGAAACTTTAAACCCAATTTGCATAACCCTGGAATACGTATAGCTCTAAATTCTCTATACTCCTCTTTAATCTAGAAAAAAACATCACTATCATAAACAAGAATTTCCAGTTACTCGCTGATATGAACCTCGACACAACAACAAGTTGAGAAGTGTAAAATTATACCCAAGGTTTTATGCTGAATGAACAAATACCTACGAGATCACCATTTATGAAGACATGTAACGCATGACCTGTTGACTGTATAGTAAGAACTAGGATACCACCATTCTTTATAAAGGGTTCATCTCCATCAACTTCCACACTACCCAAGAGACGATTTAATTAGTGTCTAGAAATACATGCCTATGAATTAAATATTTGCATTTAAATCAGAGATTAATAAACTAAGCACCATCAAACACTACTCCTTTCAATATTGTAGGCATAATGTTGAAAATCACAACACTAATACAGTTGCAACCAGGATAGATTACATATTTTTTGGTCAAATTATAAAACCATATAGTTGCATGGGAATATAACAACAAATTTTATGAAGCCTATGATTCACCTTAGTACTTCTCTTCTCTCAACAAGGTCTCAATAATTTTTACTTTTTGAGTTTCACACATTTAATGGATATGGGCCAATGCAAGTATGATAAATGAACATTAATAATGAAATCAATAGGGAACAATTCAATATAGGAAAGGAGAAAGATGAAAAATCTCAGGGATGCAGTTATCAATCTTAAGAAAGAAGAAACTAGACCACGGTTTTTAGCTAAAGAATCAAATACAACAACCTTAACATACAATCTGGAAGGGCAAACTAAAAATGTTACACAATTCAAATCCAAGCATGCCCTTTCACAAGGAAATTCCTCTAAAATTTTCAACTTTGACTGCACTAATTGGCATTAGTTAGGGAAAAATTGCAATGAGAAAATAGGATAAGGAAAGTGTGATGTCTCACCTTGTTATGTACCACAAGTAATCAGTATTATCCCTTGTAATGTTTATCTGCTCTAGCAAACCCATTGAAGTGATGGAAATGACTTCAAAAGAGGCAATATTTTGATCAATAGATTCCCAACCAAACCCTCCAACAGGTGCCATTTTCATTTGTGATGTTTGTCTGTCAACCTATGAAAACAAGATAACCAGCATTGAAATAGATCCTATTGTAAGATATATAAGTATGTAAATTAAAAAAAAAAAACACCTTACTATGGAAGGTAGAAAAGCAATGCACTGAACTAGAAAGCTTAATGTTACACCAATAACTAGAAAACACAACTATATCCAGAGAAAATTATCCCTTCACATTACCCAAGAGGATCTATTAATATAATATTTTTGCATTGGACATGCTACAATATACATGCAAACAAGGAATGGGAAAAACTATAACAGAAACAAAATTCCTTATTTTATGTTTTATTATCAAATGCTTTCCGAGATATCACATACACATATACTTTGTCCTATCAGTTGAACCAGTGGGGACCTTGATTAATTGTTTGGTACACGTAATCAGTTATTGCAACCTGGATCTAGATTATGTACTTCCATTTTGCTAGTTTAGGCTTAAATTGAAATAAACAGATTGCATCAAAAGGGATCAACATCCAGGTACATTAAATTTTCACATCAACTTTAATAAGTTGTGTGAGCTTAAATTCAGAATGGATAACAAAGAAAAAAGGGCCTCGATCCTATGAGATTGATATAAAAAAATTTAAAAAAAACAAACAAACAAACATTAATCACAATTTTAATAGCTCAAGTTTATCACCTTTGCAGTATTGAAAACCAAAATTCTGCAATCAGGGAGAATGTTAACGGACCACGGAGCTATTTTAAAGTTTTGACCATTAAATATGACTCTTGCAATGGAATTTGAATCATAATTTACAAGAAATGCTGCACAATTTCCAACTCCTGGAGAATACACATAAGCCTGAACAGACAATGGATAAGTCAATTCTGTCCCATAGAGCATCCTTCTTAAAAAAGTAGGAGAAACCTTTCTATTTTATTTCTATATGGAATGCATATATCTATAGTGCATTCAAAGAAGCTTACTTGCTAGAAATTCGCAAGAGATTTAACAACATCATTGCCACTAACTAAAGCAGGCTCACAAAGCTTTATGGTTTTGTGTAATTCCTTAAGATGACCCCACTTTGGCTGCCTAATAAGTCCTACCAAAGATAAACAGTCAAAAGCAATAGGTTGTGTTCCAAAGGTCAAAATCCCTTTCATTGTTCAAAAAGATGGGGATTGGAAGGAAAAGGCAAGCATTGCATAAGCCTTGAAGAAATTCACATCATAGCTGAAGAAAAAAAACTCAATCTTTCTGTTGTTTTCTAAATTTTCTGACAATGCTCTTTTTATTGCAGTTGTTTTACATTGGGCCCAAGAAAAGAAAATTGACAGAATCCACTTGCCTTTTCAAACAAGTCGACATCCTAATAAATTGCTTAAGAATGAAATTTAAATCCTGGAAAAACTTCTCACAATTGTGCAATATTGTGCAGCAAATTCAAGTGCAGATTGTCAAAAAAGTATTTAATCACATCCAAGATAAAATATAGCATATTCATCTATGGGTTCATCATAGTCATAAGTGGTTACAATGAAAGGCCCTCCTACAGTACGACCAAAATGTGTTCCTTCGTGTTACTAGAAGAGAAACAAATTAGATTAGCACATATTGTAGTCCAAATTTCCATATATGAATGTCACATGCTAGGTCAATCCAATTCATCATGTGCAAATCGTACCATGTAGTAGTTTACAAAAGATCCATCCTTCACAAAAAAGAAAGCTACTGCAAATGCCAGATCTTCCACTGGTCTATGAGGAGATGCACCTCCAAATTCAGTATACCTAGAAAAATAGACATAATGTTTCTTATTACCATAAGTTGTAATTACATTTAAAATTGACAATAAAAATTGCTGCATATTTTCATTTTTCAATTTGTCACAATAAAAATTTTACTGCAGAGCTTAGAATCTTCAAAATATCAGTTTACCAAAGGAGGCATTACTAGGATTGCCTTCAACTTATTACTTCTTCTAAACAGAATTTGAAGTTTAAAAAAAATTTAAGCATGAAATAAAGTAAGTTTTTATTCCATCAATTGAAATTAACTACAAAATAATCTCAGTACCAGTCACTCCAGGCTTCCGTCCACATTGTTGGCTTATAAGGATTGTTAGGTACAAAGTAGTCGCAATAGAAACCATTGCGAGTGTTTAGCTGTTTCAAATATTAAAGAAGAAATAAGGTAAAACAACGTAATCTTGGATATCTCAACATTGATTATTACAAGACTAAGAAAAACAGAATGCGGAACCCTGAAAACCCCATAATCTATTAAATGGCAGCTATTTTGCTTTCAATTACACTCAGTAGTAGTCATTCATCAAAATGAAAAATGACAATTTATTTGTGTCTACACTAATTACTTATTTTAAATTCCATTAGTATGAATTGTACAAAATATGCAAAGGTAACTAATTCAATTGATGCAACTGGTGCAATATTTTGATACAATTTGACAAGTTCATCCATACACAGGGGTCACCAAATGCCCAGTTAAAGATATTATCATATAAATATCTAAGAGGGTGTCGTTAACAGAGCTCACCACAAGATCTAGTGCATCATCTTGTTTTCACATTACCCAAGGTACACCCATATCCATTCCCACAGCCATCTGGGTAGCCCAATTCATGTAATTCACTCCAGCAGGGCCAAACAATGTTTCTTTGGGTTTATACTCATTTTCCACCTATAAGAACACTTTGTTATTAGTCCTAATATTAAGAAATCAAACCAAGTTTACATAGAAAGTTCAAACACATTCCATATCGCTCTTTTCTGCATCAAGAGATTGCCCAAAATCACCTAAATCACACTCAGACTTGGTTTATAGGGTCTAAAATTAACTCAAGTCTTTTTTTTTAGGTTTTTTTGCACCCCTTTTATGGAGAAAAAGAGCCCAGAATTCAAAACCCCCTAATACATGTTGCCACTCAATGGTTGTCTCACTAGTGCAAGAAGGCCATTTCAAGCGGTTGGGGCCAGATGCAATTTTTGGGTAACTTTGGCATAATAGATATTCTGGACATGCTTTTAGCACTATGAGAAGAGGAGGCTTTTGTCAAAATATAATAATAACACCAATCCATATAAAATACCTCTAAGATTTTTCAATATCAAATGAATCTAATAAAAATTCAAATGTTTATTTGTACAGACAATCTATCAATTCTGCAAACTTCCCCCTTCATCTTTTATTGAGTAGGAAAAGTTCAAGGCTCAAAGTAAAATCATGCTTATCAGGCACCCACATTCTCACAGTGGATACAAGACCCACACTTATGCTCTCAACATATCTTGGGAGGCTCGTACTTATGTTGTTTCTATAATATACTCATCTAGAAATAGCAAGATAGCATGTTGGTCCAATGATTTAAAAAGATTGCAGGGTGGACAAGAAATTCATATTCAGTTAAATATCAATAATGAGCACTACAACTGCACAAAGTTAACTGTCATAATTCATGACACAGATTTTACAATTGACCACTGGTTCTTAACCTTGTTCATCGTAGACTATTCCTTCTACACAATCAGACTAAACCTTAAGTATTTAATGCATAGTGACTATGTTAGATTTATCTCGATGCATGTATCATTCATTGGATTGAAAGAAGACATGGTAAAAATTAACAACTATAACTTTCTAGATTGAGTAATTTATATAGAATGAGACCTCACAATAGATTTTTTTTATATTCAAGGGATAAAAATCCTCATAACTCGCACATCATTCTAGCAGTAGAAATATTTCCATGTTTCATCCTCCTACTTTGCATAAATGGAATTATGCTTTATCATAATCCCCTCCGCAATAAAATATATGGAAGAAAGCCTAATGAATAAGAGAAAGATAAAATAAAGATGCTTCAAGAAGATTATTCAAATTGTATACTCCCATTTAAACAATGGCTGCATACTAAGTCAATAATATTTGTAAATTACTAATTTTAAATGACCACAAAATAGAATGTCCTAGGTGGGAACCATGACATGGTATTCCTCTTGCTTGCTAAATAAATTGACAACCACCATAATTACAGGAACAACCAACACAACACACAAGGAGACTCCCAAAATGGATTCCATAAAGCACAATGCTCTTCTCCAACATGTACAAAATGTTTTTGTCTCTTGCCATTTGCAAGAATCAGTTGAACCTTCAAACGAATTGAGATTAGCTGGTAAGAAATTTTATTTCTTATCGTCTGTCTTATAAGCTTATTTTTCTAACTTAGTCAGGGTAGTGCTCTGGTAATATTCCTCATTATCTAACATCTCCTCAAAAATAGCGCTTGAAGCAGGTGACAAAGAATTAGTTCTATGCACACTTTCTGACCATTCAGAACTGTTCTACAGATCTCCCCCTTTTGAATTGCTTCTAACTAAATACCCATCAACTACACTATAGAGACTATCAAGCATTATCCTTCCTTTTTTGGCTGTGATCATATGTCGATTGTCTCCACCCATGGATTCATTAACAGTGCCATTGGCAGCTGGACTTAAGTTCATATTCCAGTCATTTGCATTAAAATTATCATGGTTAGCTTTTGTAGAATCTACAAGTTCTCCTCTGGATTGCAATTTTCTACATGTGTTTTTGGAGGAGGATTGTTGTTCCAGAGACCTAACAAATTTCCTTGGTGTGTTGAATACACTCATATTATCAATTGTAATATATGATCCTGGATTCTGAGGAAGAGAACAAATAGTAAACCACCTGAGCATTTTCAATCAAAAGAGATAATGCTGATATAATAAAATGTACCAACTTTGCTTAAGCTTCCTCATCAAGCATAAGATGCATCAAACAAGAAAAAATAGGAAAACTAAGGACACATCCCATGCTCTTTATGTGTACCTTAGGGCTAACTGCTTCTTTCATAGCTGAAGGGAAATGTGAGTGAGCGTAGTTAATGCAGAGGGAAAAACATGGGTCATTTTCATCCTCTTTATAGGAACATCTCCTTTCTAAGCAGTCCTCATCATAAAAGGATGCATATCCATTTTCCCCATGTCTGTCAACCATATGTATCTTGGTCCTTGTTTTCCTATTACCATGTTCATAAGAGTATTTTATTTTGATGCTCCATCACTTTCATACTTTGCAACAACTTCTGTATCACTCCCAGAAATGATGCCATTTTCTAGTGAAATGCTTCTATTCCCTTCCTCATCAAATAAATGTTATTATGGCACCGAATATCTCCTAAAATCACCATCTTTTCTAGTGTTAATTAAGAAATGACGAGGTTTTCCAGCATTGGGTTTGGTTGACTCTAACCTATCAGGAAATGGTGAGAAGGATGAATTCTTCATTTTCACAGAGAAGACATTCTTATCTATAGACTCTGAATAATAAACTTGACACAAATCAAAATTAGAGAACCTTTTAACCCTTGTACCAGAAAAGTCTGCAGATAGAAGAATAAACTAACCTATAAAGTCTGCAAATATAAATAACCTTGAACAAATGCATAGATCTCCCACTCAGGAGTCAGATGCTATGAAATTTCTTTCCATGAATTCACTGGAAAAACACAATTTGCATGAAATCAAGCTTGATGCTGAGAACCAAATTGACACACCCAGGATGATTTGGTAAAAGATGGGAAGTTAAAATTGCTCCACAAACCTAATTCAAGGACGAACTAAGCCCATTTTACCCATTTTACCCAAATCAAGGACAAAATTTGACCAGTTTACCAAAGATCCATAAATCAGGGGCGAAATACAATTTTTTTAACCTATCATCGATAAATCTGGGAAAACTAGCTATGTTTCTCCTCCAAAACTGGAAATTTCTGGCGATTTGACCTCCATTACCGAAGAAATATGGGTGAATGTCAATATTTTCCCCATAATCGAGTGGGCTAAATTTCATTTTGTGAATTTTCACGGTTTCACTGCCCAGGCTATTTAACTTGGGGAAATTATATATATAATAAAAAATGGGCTAATTAATTAAATAAAAAAACATTTTAATTTTAAAAATTTGCCTATAGGCTATAATTCGCCCCTAAAATCATCCGTGCAGTCCATAAGAACTTACTTGCTTTATTCTTCCAAGCAGTCATGGGGCAAGCAATTCTCGAGAAGTTCTCAATGAAATTTAGATAATATCCGTCTAATCCCAAAAAGGACCTAATGTCAGTGACACTAGTAGGGGTAGGCCAATCCTTTATGGCTTTAATATTTTTTGGTTCCACAACTATCCCTGTCTTGGAGATAATGTGACCTAGATACTGTATTTGTGGTTTGTAAAAAACACATTTACTAAACTTACCGTAAAGTTGGTGTTCTCTCAACACTTGTAGAACTACATGAAGGTTTTCTTCATGTTATTCTTTATTCTTTCAATAAACCAATATGTCATCTATAAAGACAAAGACGAACTTATCCAGATACCTACTGAATATGATGTTCATCATACACATAAAATTTGCAGGTGCATTGGTTAACTCGAACTGCATCACAACAAACTCATACTACCCGTACCTTATATGAAAGGCGGCTTTGTGGATATCCTCATTGCGAATCCGTACCTAATGTTACCCAAATTGTAGGTCAATATTTGAAAATATTTTGGCTCCTCCCACTTGATCGAACAATTCATTGATCCTAGGGAGTGGATAACAGATCTTGATAGTCATTTTGTTCAACTGACGGTAATCGATGCACATCGACATTGTACCATCCTTCTTCTTTACGAACAATATCAATTCTCCCCAAGGAGACACACTAGGTCAGATTTACCCTTTTTCTATCAATTCCTATAGCTGCAGTTTGATTTCCACCAACTCTAGTGCACTCATGCGGTAAGGGGATTTGGAGGCCAGAACTGATCCTAGGGTCAGTTCGATGGAAAAGTATAGGTCTCGTTCTGGAGGTAATCTGGGGATTTCCTCAGGAAACAAATCCTTGAATTCTTCAATAACGCGGAAGTATTCTATGCGTTACTCTCTATCAGAATCTATGTCTCGTATATTCACTGCAAACAACTTGCAGCCTTTCCTAACGCATTTCTTTGCTTGTAAGGTAGATATTTGTCTTAGAGAAACTTTCTTCGGAATGCCCTGAACCTTCACTTGGTTCCATCCAGTCCATGCCAATCAGTACATCGTGCGATCATAAAGGTAGGATGTTCAAGTTTAATTTTGTAGGAAAACCATTCAGTTTTATCTCACATTCTTTAACAATTTTTGAAACCTTCCATTTCATACATGTGGCTAACTGAACCAGCCAAGGTTTATCATGTTTTACTTTGCCCAGTTTGCATATATCAACAATTTTAGGTGAAACATAGCTCCGGCGAGCACTGGTATCAATAAGTATTGAAATAGAAGTGTTAAAAATATTACCTTCCATTTCAACCATTGTAGCTTGATGGTCTTCCTATCAGCCATCCAAGGCTGCATAAATCCACGGTGTTCCTACTATATCCTCAACAGTTGGTTCTTCTTGTAAGTTATGCAATACCCCACCGGTCTTGTTCTTAAAATCTCAGGCATAATGAGGCCCACTACATTTCTAGCACTTGATCTGTAGCAGGGTAGCATTGGATCCACTTGCTACTAGTTTGTTAACATTAGCGGCTGGTACATAAGGCCTTGTACCATATTTATTAAAGTTATTGTTCGCTTGAAAGATGTTATTCTACTTTTTGTATGGCTGTGGGTTGGACCTAGGTTTGTGGTTATCAGAGAAGTTCTTAGACTTGTCTATGTTTCGATTCATGTTCTCTTACCTCAACCGTCCATGCTCATAACAAGGCCTAGCATTGTGCGGTGTGGTATCCAAAGTCTTAAGCATGTTGAATTCTATCTTGTCCTGAAAATTGGGAGGAAGACATCCTAGGAACTGTTGGATCTTTACCTTTTCTTCTTTGATGTATGGTACATAATGCAACAAATCTAGAAATCTGTTAATAAACGCGTCCATAGTCATGTATCCCATGCGTAGTTTGTGAAACTCTTTCACTTTTCAGTCAAAGAACCTTTCGGACATATATTTTTCTTGGAAAAGTTTTAAATCCTTGGTGTGTTTTAAATCCTTCCACCATCTTGCTTCCTTACCATTTAAGTTATAGATGGAAAGTCGAGCCTTCATCTCACTTGAATAGTTATGAACCCGGAAATACTTACTCATGCCCAACAACCACTCTTTAGCCTTCTCCTTGGTGTTTACTTCACCTTCATAGGTTGAGGCTCTTATTTTTTGAAACTCCCCCTGAACACTATCATTAATTCTTTGTTTCTTTCTTCGAGGAGAATGAGAGTCATGACTGAAAGGACTACAATTATCTCCTTTCGGTGCTTCAGGGGTATTCTCCTCTTTTTCTCCTTCTCTTGGGCTGCTGGCCCATTTATGGTATTGTTTGTGGACTGGGTAGGTTTACCCTAGGGGCTTCCTCCCATTATATTTCTTAGTAATTCTTCGTTTATAGCTTGTTGTTCTTTTCTTTCATTCAGGCTATCTTCTCTGAGACTTCGCAATTCTACTTGAAGAATGTGTATAGTCTTCAAAATATCATAATTCAGCTCCACCACCAGTTCTCCTTCTTGGGTGGGGGTGTTCATTCTTCCTTGCCAGCTGTTATCTTCCTCAGTGTTCATAAACTGAACTGTTCAGTAAAATATTTCTTGTAAATTCAAAAAAATTTAATAACAGAAAAATTTCCTATTAGTAACAAAATTAATAGCATACTTTATTTCCATGGCAGTAAATGCTTGGTGCACCCATAGGTCTCTTAGTTTTGAAACTGGGCTCTGATACCACTTTTAATCTCCCCAAAAATCGAAAAAAAAATTATAGGCTAGTAAAAACTACCTAGACTGAACATTACTCACTTGTGGAACTATATCGTTCACTTCATGTACCACTTTTTATTCGTAATCTGTTCTTACCTTCCGTCTTTTACTTTCAGTCATTGTTTTTAATGTAATTTTACTTACAATGTCGTATTGTTGTTCACTGCTTAGTATTATATTTATACTTTTGTCGCTTATGTGTCATTACTAGATTTAAATGCTTCGTCCTTTCTGCATATTCGCACTTGTTAATTATAAAGTTCTAACTTAACTTTGTTTGTGGAAACAAAGTGGGCGGAGTGGTAGGACTCATTCTCCCATGACAGTTTGAGAGGTAAAGGTGTTTACTTGTTCGCAAGCTTACTTACTTCTCTTAACTAAGGCACATATTTTACTTCTCTTGTAGTTCATACTTTGCAACGGGGTCTTATTTTAAATAGTACTGAACATCCTAATACAAAAGAACATACTGCTAGTTGACTTTGGTTCCTTGCTGTCTCAGAATTATAACCAGGTAAAAATACTATTTTCGTCAATTTAGCTATCATTGCTAAATTTCTTGTATATTACTTATGCTTCACTATGGTTTCGAAATTCATTGTTTTACATCTTAGTATCATTTTTTTCTGTGTTTATTTCATGAAATATTATTAACATCTCCTACATAATTCTTACTGCAGGTTATGTTTGTGGCTTTAAATCGAGACCTTTGATTGTTTGAGGGTTAAATGTTTAACATGGCATATTCCATATGCCATGTTCACTAAGCATTAAGCTTAGGACAACATTAATATGTTTAAGGCTTTAAGACTATGGTTTAAATGTTATGTTTAATATATGTCTTATGGCTTGACTTATGGTTAGCGTAGACCAAGCCTGGACTAGGCACTGAACCTTAACATTGCATTGTACTAAACCTTGTTATAACATAAACGTTGTAATGTTTAACATGGTGTTATGATTTGGGGTGGTGATATAACATATGGTTTGGACCATATACGATGGGTTTTATCGATTGCATGGTGGGTGGAGACTATACTAATTCCATGTTACCAAACCATAGCATAGTGGGTTTTGGTTTTGATGGTGGAAACCAACTGGTGCCATTAATGCACCTTGGTTTTCGTGGTAGACCCCCCTTAGGCTTTTCTCACGATAGTTTGGTCATTCAATTTTCCATTTGGGGTTTGTCTTGGCTCTGCGCAGACGTTATGGAGGCGAACTTCAGACTTGGAAGGTGAGCTCTGCTTTGGATTTTTTGTGCCTGCTAAATCGTGCTTCTTTGAATCTTGATCATTGCCATGCTTCTAATTCGTGTTTTCGTTGCTTGATTGTAGGTGTCAAAGTGTGTTGATGAGCAACGTGACTCCAGCTCCATCAAGGTTTTGACTGTGAGAAATAAGCAAGGTAAGCCTTTCCAACAAGCTTACGCTTGTTGTCTCTCAACCTATCTACGTGGTGTTTCATCATTTGATGTTGGGATTCTTTGTGGGGTTTGAATTCGCCTTCAAGCTTTGTAATGCACAGACTTGGGTTTTTAAATTAAATAGTGTGGATTTTGGTCATGCAGCAAACTCACGTTTCTCATGGATCTGTGTAATTAATTTTTGGGTTATGTAAATCGTAGGTGGATTTGGGCTTTCGAGCCATGGGCTGCACCATTGCTTGCAATGGTGCCATAGCCCATTGGCATGCCTGTGTGGACTTCATGTTTTCCTTTAAAGGGAATGTGTGGAAAGACTGTGATGATGGAAATATTGTGCAATGTAAAATACCCTACATTTTATATGATGGCCATGGTTATTTTGCTTACTGTGTGTATGGAAGAGTATGTTGCGTTAATGGTTTATTAACAAGGTTTTATAAATGGCATATGCCTTCATTGGTCTATGTGTTAAGTATTTATAATTTGTTGTAATGGAGACAACGTGGGGTAAGGCCATGCCGTAAATGGCTTGATTCCTTTCCCATCGTGGCTGTGATAGCTTCACTATGAAATTACTATTTATATGTAACTTATTATCTTAGGAGGTGAATTGTTGACATAGTTAGTTTGTTGCTAGGGCCGTGCTTACAACATTGGGTAGAACCCAGGGTCTTACAACCTCGCTGTAGCATAATGGTTTGTTATGGTTTTTGTATGTAGTTATTAATGGAGCCCGCATACATTAGTGTATAGTGTGGCCGTAGTTATAGATTTAAACAAAACCCTCAGGGTTTGACTCTGTTTGGGTATTAATGTAATGTGTTGTATTTTAATTTGGAGAAGGGTTGGGCTTGTATGCCCACAGGATTCGATTCCTGTCCCCATTTGGAATTATGTGAAACTATGATACGATTTCGATATCGTTTCATACAAGCAACGATTTCTGTGAAAAGGTATATTTGTGTAGTTCGTTATATGGAATGTTTGATGAGTTGTGTATTTGTTTAATATTTCAGCGTATAAATGTTTTGGTTAATTTATAAATGATGATTATGATATTTATTAGATGGGACCTTGGAATAGTTATGCATGTAATTATAATGTTATTTCTTTTAATACTAAGACTGTGAAATTTAGATGTGAACAAAGATGTGTTATTTGGACCAAAAGAAGGGTCACGATACTTCTTGTTTATTTATTTATAATGTTGTTAATTAATGGAATGATTTTACTCTTTAGTTTATAATTAATGATACAGACCTGAAAGGTATTAATGGTTTATTTATCTTGGATTTATATGTATAGATAGCTTTCAGATTTATTTATGTATGATGACTTCATCTGTCTTTTCATATATATAATAGTTCAGTTTAAATAGTACTTAGGTTATCTTAGTTTGTAAATTTATGTATTTAAATTTTGTTTCTAAGACTAATCTATTTTAATCTATAACATGTCTCTACTCACAAATGGAATATGTAAGTAGAGTTTATAAAACTAAGTGAACAATATTAACAGGTCTGGAATGACCAAGTTTATACATAACCCAATTTTATTAGTACTACTACTACATAATTTAAGCTAGGTTGTAGAACCCTTAATGAACATTAACAAATGAATTGAACTTACAGAAATAAACCAACATTTAAGCCCTGGATAATCTGATATACGAAATCCTTTACAAACTAGGGTTAATATATTTAAAGTACAAATTCTAGCCATTATAAAAAAAGAAACATATACCTTATGTTAGGAAATGCATATTAATCATTAACCTAACATAGATATCATTTAATCCAGGAAAGCAGAATAAATAGTCTAGGTCTCCATACCTGTAAATTGAAGCTCTGTTAATGGTTGAACTTGCACACTCAAATAACCAGCATTAATAATTCAAGACAGATTTGACCTCTGTTTTTTTTATGACCAAATCACTTGGGAACTACCACGTTCCACCCAACCATGACCCGAAACTATTCCTGGTTTTAATCCGGATCCCCCCGAGCTGGACTCCAACATGCAAGTAGCCTAGAGCTCCTAAGGTAAGGTTTCCTATCTGGTGTATCAGATCTAGACCATTTCTCCTTTTTCCTTCCAGGAAAATGTTTCTTCAAGAATTTACTTGAGATCAAACAAGAAGAAAATAAGTCCTTTAATGATAGATCAGAACCCCAATCCTTTCCTTGGCTAGAGTCTTTATAGACATAATTTTCAGTCAAAGGGATAGTTAAATCAAGAAACCTTGGTTTCTTGATTTAACCCTTTTCAATTACTTTGGGTAATTATTAATATTTTAACTTAGGAACTTTCTACTAGTTCATAGTTGGACTTTCATAGAAATTAAACTATTTATTAATCTTTAATAATAAATAATAATTGATGGAGCTTCTCTTCTTTCATTCATTTGTTTATATCATTAATATATTTAATTTTGTATACATACCATGTATAAAGTACATAATAATATAACACTTTGTTAACATTTGTCTTTGGGCATCATATACCATGATCCTTAGGCAAATCTAGCCTATATCCTTGCATGTTGGATTTACCTCATATAACGTGGATCTCTTCAGTACTTTGATGAGAATACATAAATTCAAAATTTCATTTAATCACTTATAAATAAGTATGATGAGATCAATATTTTTCTCGAGTCGTTTTCACTCGGAAGTTATTAAATTATTTTCAGTAATTCCTAGCGCTTACCAGATCCCATACTCAACGCTTTAACAGGGATTTACAATTTAGTGCAATTCCAGAGCTCCTTGCTCAACACTATTGCTAGGATGTACTTGTATGATACACCTAGGGATACAATGGCCAAGGATCTGATGCTCCAGAGCTTATGCTCAACATCAACATGGAAGGCTTGAGGGCTTATGCCCAGCACATCCAATTATCTTTTCATGTGTTCCATAGCTTCTCACTCAACACAAAGGTAAGTACTCACATGCTCCAGAGCTTCTCACTCAACACAAATCATCAATCACTCAAGTGCTCCAGAGATTCCCGCTCAACACAAAACATCTCATCAATCATGTGCTTTAGGGTCCACGCCCAACACAAACAAGCATATACATATATCATCAATAAATCAAGTGCTCCAGAGCTTTGTGCTCAACACAAAAGATTGCATCAATCATGTGCTTCAGGGTCCACGTCCAACACAAACAAGCATATACATATATCATCAACAATTGGTTTACGCCCAATATATAAAACAAATAATCATGTTCATATGCAGTGGGGTCTTTGACCTAATAAAAAAATAAAACATAAAGATACTCATAATAATCAATAGACACATGCCTATAAGTGTTAGGTCCGAAATTCAGGATATTACACATTATCTTGTAGTGTCAAAAATCAAACTCCTACAATTGTTCTCGAGTTCAACTCATCAAGAGAATTTTTCGTGTCATATAATAGACATGTTTGAGATATGTTTCTTCAAATATTTCAGGATTTTCGTTGATAAACACAATATACTAGAGAGTGAGAAATATTTACAAAGAACTAGAACTGTGGCCATAAAAATTCATATTTTTACATCAAAAACCCCAAAACACAACCTCAAAACAAAAGTGGTGATACCGCTACTACCCATTTTTTTGGTGTGGCTAAAATTACAACTTTTGGGTAACCCTAGGTTGTGTCGTTGTAATCAAAACACTAAATCAACCCCCGTATTGAAAAGTGGACCTCTTTGAATTGCCATCTTTTTTATTTGAGGTTAAGATTTATAAACAAACACCTAAACAAACATAATTAAAAAATAAAACAAATTTAGAAACTAAAAATTTATAAAAACAATTAAAAAAATACAACATTATAAAATTTATAAAAATATATATAAAATCTATAAAAAAAACATTAAAAAAAAGTATAGAAGAAATTAAAAAAAAAATCAAAATGAAACAAAATGATTTTTTTTTAATTACAATTTAAAAAAAACAATTATAAAAAAAAGGTTTTACAAATTTTGATTTTTTGTTAATTTACAAAAAAAAATTAAAAAAACATTTAAAACTAAAACAAAACAAAATATATATATATATATATATATATATAACAACAACCCTCCCCATTTTCCCTCCCTCTTTCCTTTCCTGCTCCTTTAGCTCTGTGTCCCTCTCTCCCCGTACCCCTCCTCCTCCTCCTGGACCTTTGTGGCCCTTTGGTTGGAGGAGGGGCATCATCGTTGCTCGCTCGTTCAACCGAAGGGCCACCAAGGGCCAAGAAGAGGGAGAGGGGGAGGGGGAAAGGGGAGGAGGAAAGGGGATGGAGATGGGAGGGGGAGGGGGAGAGGGTGGAGGGTTGGGTGAGTTGTAATTGTATTTGGTTTAATTTTTCATTTTTTTCTTAATTTTAAATTTTAATTTTATTCTGTTTTAAATTTTTTTTAAAATCCATTTTTTAAAAACTTTGTCTTGATTTTTTTTTTCAATTTGTTTTCAAATTTTTTTATTTATTTTTATAAATTTTAAATAATTTTAAAAAAATGTAGTTATTTTGAAAAAGAAAATTTGTTTTATATTGATTTTTTTTTACACGTTTTTTTTTTGTTTATTTCGAATTTTTTTAATATGTTTTATTTTTCTAAAAAAAAATTCCAATCAAATGTGACCCGACAAAAGAAAGTGGTATTACTCATAGCACCTCTTTTTCATTCACAAGTTCATTTTGGTCTTTTAGTTTCAACAATTGTTCCAACAACATCAATTGTTAAGATGATGACATCAAACAAGTAGTAGGTTTATCCCTCAATTGGGAGTTGATTGCTACCAATTCAATTCGCGGTTTGGTTTAGGGTTTTGATTGCAAGGGAACCTAACTCGGTTTCAATAAAGTTGTAAATTTAGCCCAAAAAAAGGGTACTACAAGTATCACCACTTTCAAAATGAAGGTAAAAACCACTACTAAATATGACTTCTGAAAAAATGAGAATCCTGTGGGTTCTCGCTTTATAGTATATAGGTTCATATACATTGTATGGAGGGAGCTACAAATAAATTTTCCTTTAAATATGACAACAATTGGCATCCAATATTACACCACTATGCTTATTCGAGATTTTTGTTAGGAATGGTCCAAAAGGAATAAAAGTTATATGGTTCTCCTTGACAACACTTGTACATGTCTTAAATGATCATTTTGGTAGGGCACATTTGTTTCTTTTTTTGTGTAAAATACTGTAATATCCTGAATTTTGACCTTGATTATATTGGGCATGAGGCCCACTACACAAAATTTACTTTGATGTTATATTTATGTTTATATATTGGGCGTATTCCTCACCACACATTATTTATGTTGGTTATACATATATACTAGGCATGAGCCCCAATCCACATGTTTTGTTTTTTGTTATATGATTATATATTGGGAATAGGCCCTTTGGGACAAGGACTATTGTTGTTGTACTAGGCATAGGACCCGATGTACTTGATTCATGTATTATGTGATTGGGCACAAGCCCTAATTTACTAAGATGACGTTTTTGTGATGTATTGTGTAGAAGACTGATATACATGATTGATTTCTATGATGTGTTAGGAATAATCCATGGAGCACATGGGTTATGAGACTATGTGTTGAGTGTAAGCTCTGGAGCACATAGGAAACCCCAACAAGTAAAGGATAATTGTGTTGGGCATAATCCATGGAGCACATGGGTTATGAGACTATGTGTTGATTATAAGCTCTAGAGCACATAGGTAATCCCAGCAAGTGAAGGCTAAAAATGTTGGGAATAATTTATGGAGCACTCCAATAATATGTTGAGGATAAGATCTGGAGCATCGGATCTTTGGCCATTGCATCCCTAGGTGTATTCTACAAATGCATCCTAGTACTAGCGTTGAGAAAAAGGCTCTGGAATTGCACTAGTGTAACTCCTGTTTGATGGTGTTGAGCATAAGATCTGAATAGCACTAGGGGTTACCTTAATTAAGGGTGTTGAGTTGGAAAGACTCTCAATAGAACAAACCTTCATCATACTTATTTAAGTTGATTAATTGAAATTACAATTTATTGCTCATCAAGGACTGCAAGATACTGCCACGAATACGAGGTAATACAACATGCAAACCCCTAGTTGACTGACTACCTATCCTAGTTGACCGACCAAAACCCACATGAGGCCTTGTAAAGGAATTAACATAAATTAAGGAAACATTGAATAAACAATTGTGTTATTTAATGCATGGATAATAAAAGATGAATAAATTGAATAAGTCTATATATATATATATATATATATATATATATATATATATATACAAAGTTTAATTTTAATAAATAAAGATAAAATATCTAAGTGAAGTCTACATACATTTATCAAAATAATATTTTAAATATATGTGAAAAGAAAATAAACATAACTAAAGTTACTAAGTAAAAGTTTATATATATTATTTTATAAAGTAAATATATAAATAAGAATTCTTTTCTAAGGTCGAGTAGGAACTAATAGAAAGTTCCTAGGTATCAAAAATTAATATATATTACATAAAAATCAAACTAAGAGTTATTTTCAAGAAAATATTAAAATCTTGATTTAACTGAAGATAACTAACTCGGGCCCTTTTCCAAAGAAAACATTTAAAAAGCAAGAGCTAAGGGAGGGCAATGTATCTGATCATTATTTCTGGATTGGATTGGAGAGAATTTCCAAAAACCCAGCACTAGAGAATACATAAACTAACTTCCAAATACTAGCACCCTCATCCTTATGATTTTTAGTTTTCTCTTCCATGTTGGATCCAACTCGGGGGGATCAGATTAAGAACGAGGAATGTTTCCAGGTCAACGTTGGGAGGAACGTGGCAATTCTAAGGTCATCATATTACCATTCCACAGGTTAGAAACATAGTATTTCCTATTAATTTTTTGATGAAGTGTGCAGGGTGATAGAGCTATTGCAAACTACGCAACTGTAGGTAAGAGGTTTACCCTATATCATATATTATTTATGTTTTTAAATATGTTATATGCAGGATAAAATTACAAATATCAATATTTGCAGGGATATGATAGCTTTTACAAATATTTTATGTTTAGGCTATAAATATATGATTTATACCTATAAAGATTATTATAACTTATTTCCAGACATTTTGAAAGAGCATTGAATCCTCAAAAAATACTCAAACATAGAAATTATATATCCTAGAAACAACAGCAAATAACCATTTAAACATTTAAAAATAGGACAAAGTCTTTTCAAAACGAATATCGCTCTAGCAGAGCAAGCTCGTGTTGGAGCTATGTATATTAAATCTAGATTATAAAATCAACACTGGTACAAATCATCATGCGGGGTTATAAACTTTGATTAAAAAAAAAAAACTTAGCATATTATTACAGAACATCAAGGAAGGGTTTACAAATATAACCAGTAAATAAACTATCATTTAAATAAACATTTTCATGCCAACAATAAAACAGAGTAGTGAACCATAGGTCAGATCTGTTAGAGTCGAAGTCTACAATTATCAATGTTTCTAGAACTATGAATATAACTCCATAAAATATGCATAACATTGGATGGAAGCCTATTAAAATTTTTAAAAGAACTAAATAAAAATACATAACCATTTGAGACAGAGCTTAGCTAGGGTATCATGATATCCAATGAGCCATCGAATCCCATAGAGTTGTTTGTCAACCATCCTTTGCAAAGAATGGCTACGCTTCCAATGGTGTCTTATAAATTTATTAACACAACATTAAAGAACAGAGCTAGGGCCTTTCACGTGCTTCTGTAGTGAAGCGAAACAAACGATCTTCCAATCCAACAGTAATTAGAAATAGTGCCATTGTTGGAAATGGAACTACTAACAAAACACATCTCCATCATAATAAAAAAATATTTTTCTAGATATTATTTTAAACACACAGAGAATTCCCAGAGCATCATTCCATTTGAAAAGCCATGAAAACCACAAACAACATTTCCCCAAATTTCCCTTCGAAACACAGAATGAACAAGTAGAGGTGAAGGTCACATGAAGTTGGGGCTTACCAATTTTTGCTTGAGTGATTTCCTCTTCCCTAGTTGCAAGCATGTTCAACGTAGTTCTAACCTACCACAAAAACTAGTAAGATATCAGAGCATGCTTCAGAAAAACAATAAGCAAGTAAGAGTTGTAAACTACAGGGAAGAAGAAGTACAAATGTGAGCATCTTTTTCAACCCTATAAATCCATTGACCATGCCTTTCCAAGAAACCACCAGGCAAGGAGCTCGCTCCCCTCAACCCCTGCAGCATGGAAGGAGGGTTTCAAAAATAGGGTAAAACCCTCTTGAACCCTAAGTCAACGTGGGAGGAAACATAAGGCCAACACATGGAATATTTTTAAATACCCAACCACCCCACTAGTATTTAGATAAATTATCCACTTCCTATAGTTGTAATCCCCTTCTTGTTTACAAGTGTGCATGCATACATAACCTTAGGTTTAAAGTTTAACACCTTTAGTCCTTGCTCAATGTACTTCTTTAAAGCCATACACTCAACATAGGGTTGGTACCTAGCACCTGCAAAAAATGAGTTCCTCATGCATTAGTTCATAATGAACTAAGTAATCCCAAGCCATAGGATTTCTTCATACCTTTCTGATTGAGTCGTATGTAAATCCAGCCACTCCTTTTCCTCTAGAAGCAGAGGTAAGTTAGCCACGACATTTTAGTAAATAAGACTAGGTTATGTATTAAAACATTCATTATAAACCAGTATGAAGCAAGTAGATAGAAGAAGAAACATCATTATACAAATAAACGACATAAAATGTCACCATAAGAAAATAGGTCACCTTGTACTAGTCTACGAAAGGAATTCAAACCAAAACAAATACAAGTATCTCTTTGTAATGTCCCCAGAAATTGAAAATAATTTTTTTTATTAGGCTAGTCAAAAATAACTATGCTGGACATTAATTGAACTTTATGGAATGTGTTATACTCTGATTGTACTGTTGTTTTGTTGTAAGCTGTTCTTATGTCCTGTTTCCATATTTCTCGATGAGGTTTATTAATATGTTACATATTACTATTTTTTACTTTGGTTACACATTGATGTGTAAGCTATTTATTTGTTTACGTACTTCATTGTTTATTAACATGTCGTAATATCCTGAATTTTAGACCTAACACTTATAGGCATGCTCCTATTGATTATGATGTTATCTTGATGTTTTATTTTAATATATTGGGTCGAAGACCCCATGGCATATGAACATGATGATTTGTTTTATATATTGGGTGTAAGACAATTGTTGAAGATATATAGATATCCTTGTTTGTGTTGGGTGTGGAACCTGAAGCACATGATTGATGAGATGTTTGTGTAGAGAAAGGAGCTCTGGAGCACATGAGTAATTCATGTTGTGTTTAGCAAGAAGCTCTGGAGCACATGAGTATTCATATTTGTGTTGAGTATGAAGCTCTGGAACACATGAAAAAATAAGATTGGAAGTGTTGGGGATAAGCCCTAGAACCTTCCATGTTGATGTTGAGCATAAGCTCTGGGGCATTGGATCCTTAACCATTGTATCCCTAGGTGTCTCATACAAGTACATCCTAGAATTAGTGTTGAGCGAAGAGCTCTGGAATGCACTTAGTTTGTAACTCCCTATTTAAGCATTGAGTATGGGCTCTGGTAAGTGTTAGGGGTTACTAAAAATAATTTAATAATTCCCGAGTGAAAATGACTTGAGAAAATATTGATCTCGTCCGATTTATTTATAAGTGATTAAATGAAATTTTGAACTTCTGTATTCTCATCAAGTACCAAAGAACTACCATGTTATACAAGGGAATCCAACATGTAAGGATGTTTAGAGTTTCCTAGCCTAGTAGACCTAACCATCTACCTATTTGACGTTAATGAATAAGTGTGATTAAGTTTAGGGATCATGCTATATGATGCCCAACGACAAATGTTAACAAATGTTATATTAGTATGCATTTTATACATGGTATGTATAAAGAATAAATATAGTAATAATATTAATGATGAAAGAAAGAAAGAAAATCTCCATCCATTATTATTTATTATTAAAAGATAATAAATAGTACAATACCTACAAAAAGTCTAATTAAAAACTAGTTGAAAGTTCCTAAGTTAAAGTATTAAAAAATTACCCAAATTAATTAAAAAGGGTTAAATCGAGAAATCAAGGTTTCTTGATTTAATTGTCCCTTTGACTAAAACGTCTATCTATAAAGTCTCAATCCAAGGAAAGGCTCAGGGTTCTGATACATCATTTGGGATTCATTTATTTCTTCCTATTTTTCTCTGAAGAGAATTCTTGGAGAACATTTTCTTGGAAGGAAAAAGGAGAACTGATCAAGACCTGATATACCAGATAGGAAACCCTACCTTAGGAGCTCTAAGCTACTTGCATGTTGGAGTCTAGCTCAGGGGGATCCGGATTGAAACCAAGAACGGTTCTGGGTCATGGCTGGGTGGAACGTGGTAGTTCCCAAGTGATTCGGTCATCTAATACAGTGGTCATATCTACCTATGAATTGTTAATGCTGGTTATTTGAGTGTGCAGGTTTAGCCATTAAAGGAGCCTCAAATTTATAGGTATGAAGCCCTAGATTGCCTGTTCCATTTTTCTAGAATCAGTGCTGGCTATGTTAGGTAAATGCTTACATTACATTTCCTAACCCTGTGTGTTTGGTTCTTGTTTAAATATTCTAGGGTTTACATTTTAAATTATAACCCTAGGCTGTAAGTTATTTTCTATGTCAGATTTATCCACGGTCTATTCATTAGTTTACTTCTGCATTTTTAATTCATGTATAAATGTTTATCAAGGGTTTGCACCTTAGTTTCATTCCTGTATTATTCTTATTGTTGGAATTCTGTTAATTACAAACTAGGTTTTATTTCATATCTTATACCTAGCTATTTCTTTGACCTATACACTCCACTGATAGATTTCATTTGTTAGCAGAGCCATGCTAAAATTAAAACCTAGATTTAATTTAGTATCATCTACTTCTAATAACAAGAAAACTAACTAAGAATACTATTGGTATATAACCAATATACTATTGGTGTGTGTGTGTGTGTGTGTGTGTGTGTGTGTGTGTGTGTATACTAACTGTTATAAAATAGAATTATAAATCTAGCTATCAGCACAATATTAAATATAAGATTAAAATCAGTGAAGACCTTTCAAGGTATGCATAACTAAATATTCGTTAAATACCAAACCATTTCCATTAAAATAACATCTTCATAAGCAAATAAACAAAGTAAGTATCGAGACCATTCATTGGTCTAAAAATCAAGTTCCTTCTTCTAATTAAATCCATAGCTCTATAATATTATAAATATGCACCATCAGAATCACATCCATAAATACAATGCCCGAATAAAATCCACAGTATATATTATATGCAGTAATCGTTTCAATAATCCCTACCTTTGTTTCATATAAACAATTAAAACCATGTAATTACATTATGGTTGCCAGAACGAATCCTGTAGAAAACCATTGCCATTTCATTTACATAAACTACGATGCCCTTTGTATTAAAATCTACAACAAACATTAAGACACAGGAACCAATTTATAAACCTCATCATAATTTTATAACAGTCCAAGTAATTATACAAGATATGGAAGGAATCTAATCATGTGGGCACTTAAGCCCCAAATCACAACCACCCATTTATTACAACTCATTGTATCAACAACGACCAGGATTCGAATCATGTAGAGTCATTCTACTTTTATCAAGGCCACACTATACACAAGAGTGTATGTGGGCTGTAACATTAAAATAAATTCGCTACAACGAGGTTGTCAGAACCTCATCCTTATACACACAGGCTGTAAACCAAAATGAAAATCATTACACAGAGGTCGTAATACCTTTACTAATCTATACGCTGGATTTACATAACCATGGCTTATAAATAAACTACAGAGTAAATATAAATAACTACCCTACACTATCAACGAATCCACCTACAACAACGATATCCATCTAGGGTTTGCACGCACAAATTCTCTACTTTCCACGTTGCACTTTACAAAAACCAAAAGGTAAAAATTTAAACAGTCTATGATTTTGCAGATTCCATGGCAAGCACCTATGCCATCCATGGCATGACCCCAAGCCATACGTTGTCAACTTTTCTATTTATCATAAATAATCTAATTAATGGAAGCATTTATACACAGACCATCCACGAAGGTGAATGCCACAAAAAACCCAAGTTTAAATAACAAACAACGCAGCATAGATTTGTACACCCAAAATATTAAGTCTTAATCAAGTATACATAGTCATCCAATGGTCGTGGCACCATTGAAAGAAATGGTGCTGCTATTGTGTACAGTTATAAATAAAAACCCTAAACTCACAATTTACATGCAGATCCTATTAAAGGTCTCAAGTTTCTCCTTATGGCTAGAAACCCTCTTTACATTACATTCCATTTCACTTAAATACAGACCCGAAGGCCAATGAAACTCCATAACCTAAACCCCAAACTTGATAAGTTAAAACCCAGGATTAAGGCCAAGAGGTGGCGAGTACGAATTCAATAGCAGGCTTACCTTATTGCTAATGCTGGACTGTGTCTCACAATCATGCTATGAACCATGCACCTTCTCGCCAACCCTATCACCTGCAACAACAATAATACAACGAAAATGAGAAGTATGATTACCCATAGTAAGCAACAAACCAATGACAATGTAGTGAAACCGAACGATACCATACCTTCGATGCCATGGAGGTCACCTTCATCCACTACGTAGAGCTGAGACCAAACAACCAATAAACAAAATGAAATGACAAACCCATCATGGAGCCAAACCCTATGTTTGGGCTACCACAATCCCTAATACACATTAATGGCACCAACATGGTGTCCATTATCAATATTAAAACCTACATCTCTATAGTTTGTAAACGAACCAATATCGATTTCCACATTTTCCATTACATAGTGTTAAAACCCCAATGTCTAATGTCTAATACCATGGTATATATTCACCACCCCAAAGTTTAATGTAGGGTATAAGGCATTATATGCACTGTGTACATTAGGAACTAAGCCTTTAAACCTTGGCTTATCTTCCTCCTTAGGAAATAATCTTAGAACCATGGCATATGAATTATGCCATGGTAAACATTGTTTCCCTAAAAGCCACGAATTGGTCTTTAACAAAGGTTTGTAAACTTTGCAAGAGAAATAGCAAGATATGTTAATACTCTTAATAAAATAAATATGAAATACATCTAGGTTAAAATACGAACAATTGATCAGTAACTCATAATGAATAATAAGCGTTACTTAGATAAGCAGTCTAGGTCTTAAAAGGAATAATCGTGGTAATTACCTTGTCACTAAACCAAGTATGTATGAAGCAATAATAACGATTAGTAGGTGTCACTAGCTGCGAGTGTAAGTACACCTACACATAAACAAGTTAAGAGTCCCTTAGTTCAAATTGAACTAAGTAAGCATTCTAGACAAGTAGAATCTTTACCTCTCAGGCAGTCACATGGGAGAATTAGTCTCGCCACTTCACCCACTTTAGTTCCAAAAACAAAGTTAAGTTAGAACCATATAGATAGCACGTAAACATATGAAAAAATGAATGAAGTTTATAATCAAGTAACTACACATATGTTAGGATATTTAGACACTTAGGAGTTAGCTAAGATCAACTTGTGTAATATATCCGTTAGGTAAAGTGTGTTTATTTAGTATGCATTAGTATGCATTTGTAAATATTCTAATCCGACAGTCATGATATGCTTTAGACATAAAGTGATCTGACGGTTCAACTTCTCTTAGATCATACCTACCATTGATCCCTGGCTTAACACCCGATTGTTCCATGATCTCTATTTAAAGAGCATGGAGGGTCCTTGGCTAGTTGATCGATTATGAGAATATCATATGTAACTTTCTTTCTTTTGCATAATAAATTGCTCAAAGTAGCTATTTGGCTGGGGCTATGGACTATTTCCCTCTCGAGGGTTTTAACCACATGACAAACATCGATGCGTTGATCTATGATCTATTTGTGTGAAGTGGTTGCTCAAGGTGTTTGGTATTTTGGGAGTACCCTGTGTACCCAAACGTGGTATCAAAGCATAGGTCTCAGGTTCAATTCCCCCGAGCTACACTGGAGGCAGGGTGTTGGAGTATCAGTACAACCTCCACATGGTATAACCATAGCACCTTTGGGAATATAAAACAAGTGGATTAACCACCACTCTTGGTGATAGGGCCTTGTGCTAAGTTTCAAATGTTCACCAAAATCTGTAGGTTTTGGTGTAATGGAAAACCTTACATGGTATCAGAGCATTTATGAAGAGCTGCTTTCAGTTTTGATCAAGATCTGGAACCGATGTTGCTGAAAATTTGAAAGGTTTTATGGTTCTTGAGTTTTTGTGCTTTTGTGTACTATGGGAGCTGTTCCATTGCATTCAGAGCATCTTTTCCATTGGGAAATAGTTTCAGTTTCACTGAAAACCGTTTCCGTTTGATCCAAAAACACCCATTTCGGAAAATCTAAAGGTATAATGTTACAGTGATAGATTTGTTTAATTTTTTTTTAAATCTCTTATATTTTATCAGTTTTATTATTAGATATTTATTATTTTAGTCTCGGACTATTTCCTTCCCTAGATACGTATGCTCTTTGTTGTGCACCTTCTGCAATCGCGACGAATCAGAAATAGAAAGGGGAAGTTTTTTTCTTGTCTTCTTGGCTACGTATGCTCTTTACTGTGCACCTTGTGCGATCACAGCAAATCAGAAATAGTGAGAAAACTTGAAAACGTAGAATTTTTGGGTAAGCTAACCAAGATCTGACCCCATTGTGTGGAAAATTTTTTTTTTTGTTTTTTTTAAAACCACATATTTTTTTGAGCTCTTTTTATCCAGATAGTTAGTTTCTATTCTTTCAACCATTATTTTATAGTATGGATGCCCCTTGTCATATTATACTTACAAGTTCTAACTATTTCTCATGGAAATCTCGTATGGAGGATGTTCTGTGAAGTAGCATAATTTTCAGGATAACCTCAGGGAAAGAAACAGAACCCACTCATGATGATAATAAAATTAAATGGGCAAATAGATTTGATGAAGCTCGTGGATTGATTGGGATGTCAATCTCTACTGATTTGCAATTCCACATATCTGGAATTGATGAACCTGATAAAGCTTGGGAAAAGTTGGAATCTGTGTTTGGTAAACACAATGAAATTCGGGGTCATCAACTTGAGAATGAGTTGATTTCCTTGAATCCAAATGATTTTTCATGCATTCAAGACTATTTATTTAAGTATAAAACTCTTAGATTCTTATGTGAAGAATGCAAGATTAAGAAAGAAGACAGACAATGTATTTATCATATTCTTTCCAAAGTTGTACCTGCATATTCTGTTTTTGTATCTACATTCTACTCAATGAAAGAATCCTTGACTGCAGCTAGATATCAAGAGCCTAGTCTTGAACCCTTTTGTAATTCCTTAATTAGAGAGCAAGATAAGCTCATTCATCTTGGAATAATTAACAATGCAGATACATCTGGGAAATCCTTATTGTCCCAGTAGAAAGAAAAGTTCAAGCCTCCCAAGAAACAGAATTTTCGCAATAATAATCCAAACAACAAGGGTCCCAAACCCTCTCAGTCAGCTCCTTATTTAAAAAATGACAAAGGATCCAAGCCAAAAGGACAGAAGACTGAGTGTCATTGCAATTTTTCTGGGAAAGATAATCATGATGAATCTAAGTGTTTCAAGAAGATGGCAGCCTTGGAAGCATCAATGAAGAAGTACCACATTAGCCTAGATTCGTCCTCAAAATCTACCTCTCATGGACACACACTTAGAGCTTTTGGTTACTCTTATACTGCATCTTCTTCTTCTACTTCAAATTAGTGGCTCATTGATTCTAGAGCATCTTATCATATGGCTAAGGATCAAGCCATCTTTTCTACTATGCATGAATTTAACACCAAGCTAATATTTGTTGGTGATGATAGATATCTAAGTGTTGTAGGATTTGGAACAGTTCTAGTATAAAATGGTCATTTTAGTGATGTACTATGTGTTCCAAAAATTTCCTACAATTTTTTATCAATATATCAAATTACTCATTCGGGTGAAGGTAAAACTGTGACGTTTACACCTCACCAAGTTGTAATCAAGGATTTTAAAAATCCTCAAAATGTCCTTGCTACTAGAACTGTTGATGATACTACTAGGTTGGACAAATTTAACAAATTTGGTTCATCACCTTTTGCTTCAGTTTTTGTTTCTCATAGTGATAACTTGAGCAAACTTTGGCATGGGCGGTTTAGTCACTTAAATTATCGCTCATTGCAACAACTATGTAAATACAATATGGATACTAGTCTTCTGATGGTATCTTGCAAGGATGGTGTTTGTTCCAGTTGTGTACTCAGAAAACATCATCAGTGCATTTTTGACAAACATGCCTCTTGGCACGCCTCGGTTCCCTTGGAGCTTGTGCATAGTGACTTGTGTGTCCCTCTTCCATCTGATTCCTTTTTTGGTTTCAAATATTTCTTGACTTTCATTGATGAATACTCCAGATGCATTTGGGTTTACTTCCTAAAACTTAAGAGCGAAGAATTTAACATGTTCTTGGCCTACAAGGCCCTTGTTGAAAAACAATCTGGTCATCAAATTATTAAGTTAAGATCTAACAATGGAGGAGAATATGTTAACAACAAGTTCACTACTTTCTGCACTGAACAAGGAATCCAACAACAACACACTGTTCCATATACACGACAACAAAATGGTGTAGCTGAACGAAAGAACTGCACTTTAAAAGAAATGGCTAATTGTACGATCCAATTTAAGGGACTAAGTCTTCAATATTGGGCTGAGGCCATAAATTGTGCAAATTACATAGTTAATTGCACACCCACTAAAGTTTTACAAGGTATAACACTAGAAGAAGCATGGAGTAAAATTAAACCAGATGTAAGTCACTTCCGTGTGTTTGGTTGTGAAGCATGGGCTCACATTCTGGATGAAAAACGGAAAGCATTGTAGCCTAAAAGTGAAAAGTGCATATTTGTTGGATATTCTAAAAATGTAAAAGATTATAGACTTCTTCAACCACATTCTCATGATATAATCATTAGAAGAGATGTTAAATTTGATGACAATATCTTGGCCCGCGAGCCTAATTCAGCGATTGTGCCTTCTTCTTCTTCTTCCAACTTCCTTGACAGGTTTCCAACTCCAGTTTCTGATGATGAAAGTGAGGATTAAAATCCACCTCTGCCTACTCACGTTCCTCCATCTGCACTAGCACCACTACTTCCTCAATGGGTCCATTCAACATGTGAAGCAGTTGGTGATCTTTCTAGTGATCCTAGAGATCAACGTCGAACACGTTCTTAGTTTCAGCGAGCCTCTTCTCTTTTGGCTAAAGTTTCCGAGAATCATGATCCAAAAACTCCTGCAGAAGCTTCAGGAAATTTAGATTGGGATGCAACTATGGATGAAGAATATCGTTCCTTAGTGGCGAACGATACTTGGGATCTTATTCCTCTTCCAAAAGGAAGAAAACTTGTCAGATCTAAATGGGTCTACAGAACTAAGTATGCATTAGATGGAAGTATTGAAAGACTTAAGGAAAGGTTAGTTGTCAAAGGTTTTTCCCAAGTTGAAGGGATTGACTACAATGAAACCGTTTCTCTTGTTGCAAAAATGAACTCCATCCACCTTGTTCTTTCCCTTGCAGGCTTACATAACAGGGAAGTCCATCAAATGGATGTCAAGTCTGCCTTTTTACATGGTGATTTATAGGAGGAACTTTACATGGAACAAACTCCTGGATATGTTTAGGATAACTCTAGCCTTGTTTGTATCCTTAAGAAATCCTAATATGGCCTTAAGTAAGCTCCTAGAGCTTGGTATGCCAAAATGGATAGCTTTCTCCTTGACACTGGTTTTTCTAGATGCCATTCTAACCCCAATGTCTATACCAAGAAACTAGGAAACCATTTCTTCATACTTTTTCTTTATGTTTATGATCTTATCCTTACTAGTAGTGACCCTAAACATTTAACCCATGTGAAATGCAGTCTTAAGAAAAATTTTGAAATGTCAAACTTAGGACATTCGCATTATTTTTTTGGTCTCCAAGTCTTGCAAACCAAACTTGTGACCTTCTCCGTCGCTTTCACATGGAAGATTGTAAACCAACCCCTTCTCCCTTCTAGTTTGGAGTCAAACGCTTTTCCACTTGTACTTCCCCTAAAGTAGATGCCACCTTGTATCATCAGCTTGTTGGTAGTATTTTATACTTGACTCATTCTCATCCTGACCTTTCCTTTGCCATTGGTCATTTTTCCCGTTATATGCAAAATCCTCATGAAAGTCACTAGAAAGAATAAAAAAAGTACTTAGATATATTCAAGGTACAATTCAGTTTGGGATTCATTACAATACAGGGGGGAAACTTTTTGTTGGTCGGTTTCACTGATTCAGATTGGGTCGACAATCCTGATGATCGAAAGTCTACAACAGGTTATGTTTTTCAGTCTGGGATCTGGACCTGTCACTTGGGCTTGTAAGAAACAACAAGCTCTTGCTCTTTCTTCAGCAAAAGAAAAATATCAAGCCACAGTTAATGCCATCCAGGAAGCTTTATGGCTTCGACAGATCCTATCAGAGTTTGAATTTGAGCAGTAGCAGCCTACTCCACTTTGGTGCGACAATCAAAGTGCCATCAAGCTTTCTAAAGATCCAGTTCTACATCAATGCAGCAAAATATTGAGCTACACATGCACTTCATCAGAAATCTTGTTCATGATTGTGTTCTTGAAATTCTCTATTGCCCTACAGATGACTAAGTTGCAGACATCTTCACCAAGTCTCTTACAAAAGTGAACTTTTCTAAACTTCAATCTCTGTTAGGAGTTCAGGAATGTGTCCTTAAGGGGGGATAGGATCTAATGCCTCCTTCCTTCTCCTAATAGTATCACTTTTGTAAATCCTTCAATCCTATCCCAAGTTGTTCTTAAGGGGGGATGTTAGGATATTTAGACACTTAGGAGTTAGTTAAGATCAACTTGTGTAATATATCCATTAGGTAAAGTGTGTTTCTTTAGTATGTATTTGTAAATATTCTAATCCGACAGTCATGATATGATCTAGACATAAAGTGATCTGACGGTTCAACTTCTCTTAGATCATACCTACCATATATTCGTGGCTTAACACCCGATTGGTCCATGATCTCTATTTAAAAAGCATGGAGGGTCCTTGGCTAGTTGATCGATTATGAGAAGCTCATATGTAACTTTCTTTATTTTGCATAATAAATTTCTCCAAGTAGCTATTTGGATGGGGTCGTGGACTATTTCCCTCTTGAGGGTTTTAACCACGTGACAAACATCGGTGTGTTGATCTGTGATTTATTTGTGTGAAGTAGTTGCTCAAGGTGTTCAATCTTTTGGGAGTACCCTATGTACATGAACAAAATACACATCAATGTATAAATGTAAGAATAATTTATCAATCAACATTATGACACCCTAATGAAGAACACAGTAGTAATTGTAACTAAAAATAAGAAGGTAGAATGTAAGAACAACTTACGATGAAACAGTGGCACACTTAGTGTATGTTATATTCTGCAAGATTCAATCATGTCCATCCTAGGCATCTTTTACTAGCCTAATAAAAAAAAATTATTTCCAATTTTTGGGGACATTACGTGGTATTAGAGCTCGATTTCAATACTAAGAGACCTATGGGCACATCAAGCATTCACTGCAAAGAAAATAAAGTATGTTATTAAATTTTGTTACTAACATAATTTTTTCTGTTATTAAATTTTTTTGCAATTATAGGAAGTTTTTATAGGACAATTCAGAATATGAATATTGAAGAAAGATGAATACCCCCACCCCAAAAGCAAAAATGGTGGTGGAACTGAATTCTGATATTTTGAAGACTATACACTGTCTTAAAGAAGAATTGTAAAGTCTCATAGAAGATAGTCAGAATGAAAGGAAAGAACAACAAGCCATTAATGAAGCATTATTGAGAAATATGATGAGAGGAAGACCGCAGGGTAAACCTATTCAGTCCACAAATAGCTCCAAAAGAGAACCTTAACATAAATGGGCCAACAGCCCAAGAGAAGAAGAAAAAGAGGAACGTACCCTTGAAGCATCGAAAGAAGACCATTACAGTCCTTCCAATGATGACTCTCTTTCTCCATGAAGAAAGAAACAAAGAAGCAACGGCATTCTTCAGGGGAATTTTAGGAAAATAAGATCCTCGACCTATGAAGGTGAAGTAAACACTAGGGAGAAAGTTGAAGAGTGGCTATTGGGCATGAACAAATATTTCTAGGTTCATAACTACTCAAGTGAGATGAAGGCTCAACTTTCCATATATAATTTGAATGGCAAGGAAGTGAGATGGTGGAGAGACTTGAAACACACCAAGAAAGATGAGCTAAGAGAAATACGCTGGGATAAATTTCGAAAAATATTCCAAGAGAAATATATGTCAGAAAGGTTCTTTGATAGAAACGTGAAAGAGTTTCCTGAGCTATGTATGGGATCCATGACTATGGATGCTTTTATTAATAGATTTCTAGATATGTTACATTAAGTACCATACATTAAGGATGAAAAGGTAAAGATCCAGCAATTTTTAGGATGTATTCCTCCCAATTTTTTGTAAAGGATTAAGTTCGACATGCCAAAAACTTTGGATACCACACTGCACAAAGCTAGGCTCTATTATGATCATGGACAGCTAAGGAAAGAGAACATGAGCCGAAACAAAGACAAATCCAAGAACTTTTCTGATAACCGTAAACCCAGGTTTAACCCCCAGCCATACAGGAAACAAAAAAATAGTTTTCCAGCGAACAAGAACTTCAATAAATCTAGGACAAAGCCATATGTACCAGCTCCTAATGTTAACAAGCTAGTATCAAGTGGAGCCAATGCTACACCGATACAAATCAAGTGCTGGAAATGTAGCGAGCATCATTATGCCCGATATTGTAAGAACAAGACTAGTGGGGTCTTGCACAACTTACAAGAAGAACCAACTATCGAGGACATAGCTGAAACACCGCGGATTTATGCAACATTGGATGGCCAACAGGAAGATCATCAAGCTATAATGGTTGAGATAGGAGGTAAGATATTGAACACTTCTATTTCAATACTTATTGATCTTGATGCTTGCTAGAGCTATGTTTTGCCTAAAATAGTTGATGAATGCAAACTAGGAAAAGTAAAACATTATAAACCTTGGCTGGTTCAGTTAGCCATAGGTACAAAATGGAAAGTTTCAGAAATATAGTAAAGAATGTGAGGTAAACCTGAATGGTTTTCCAACGAAAGTAAACCTGAACATCCTACTCTTAGGATCATACGATATACTTATCGACATGGAATCATTGGAACAACACCATGTCATGCTTGATTTATTACACAAGTCAATCTTGTGTACAGATAGCCAAGGGAACCAAGTAAAGGTTCAAGTCATTCCAAAGAAAGTTTCCGTAAGGAAAATATATTCCTTGCAAGCGAAGAAATGCATTAGGAAAGGATGCAAGTTGTTTGCAGTAAACATCCGAGACATAGAGTTTGAAAGGGAACAATGCATAGAAGACTTTCCCATTCTTGAATAATTCAAGGATGTGTTTCCCGAGGAAATCCTAGGATTTCCTTTGAAACAAGACCTAGACTTTTCCATCGAACTGACACTAGGTTCAGTTCAGGCTTCCAAATCCCCTTACCGCATGAGTGCACCTGAGTTGGTGGAACTCAAAATGCAGTTGCAGGAGTTGATAGAGAAAGGGTATATCCGACCCGGTGTGTCTCCTTGAGGAGCACTGATACTGTTCCTAAAGAAGAAGGATGGTACGATGCGGATGTACATCGATTACTAATAGTTGAATAAAATGACTATCAAGAACTGATACCCACTCCCTAGGATCAATGACTTGTTCGATTAGGTGGGAGGAGCCAAAATATTTTCAAAGATTAACCTGCGATCTAGGTACCATCAGGTATGGATTTTCAACGAGGATAATCACAAAACAACCTTTCATACGAGGTACGGGCACTATGAGTTTGTAGTGATGTCATTCAAGTTGACCAATGCACCTGTGAACTTTATGTGTATGATGAACAACATGTTCAGTAAATATTTGGATAATTTTTTTTTAGTCTATATATACAACATCCTAGTTTATTCCAAGAATAAAGAGGAACACGAAGAGCACCTTCGCATATTACTACAAGTGTTGCTAGAACACCAGCTTTATGCTAAGTTTAGTAAATGTGATTTTTACAAACCACAGATACAGTACTTAGGTCACATTATATCTGAGACAGGGATAGCTATGGACCCGAAAACGATTAGAGCCATAAAGGATTGGCCTACCCCTACTAGTGTAACTCAAATTAGGTCCTTTTTGGGATTAGCCAGATATTATCGAAATTTCATTGAGAACTTCTCAAAAATTTCTTACCCCATGACCACTTTGCAGAAGAAAGCAAATAATTTCTTATGGACGACCAAGTGGGAGGAAATTTTTCAAAATCTTAAGCAACTTTTGATGACCACACCGATACTACGAAATACAGATATCGATGGGGATTTCGTTGTTTGCAAGGATGCATGCAAAGAAGGACTTGGAGGAGTCCTCTTACAGAACGATCAAGCGATCTGTTATGAATCGCAGAAGTTAAAAGATCATGATCAGAACTACTCCACACATGATCTTGAGCTAGGTACCATCATCCATGCTTTGAAGATATGGAGGCACTACCTCATGGGAAGGATGTTCTTCTGAAGACAGACAATATGAGTCTGAAGTATTTATTTGATCAACTGGGTCTGAATGCAAGGAAAGCCAGATGGTTGTCTTTCCTTAGTGAGTACCATTTCAAGCTAAAGCATATTAAGGGAAAAGAGAACAAGGTTGCCGATGCTTTGAGCCGATGAACTCATATGTTATATGAGGTGACTTTAATTCAAACCGATGCAGATTTTCATGAGAGGATTAGAGCGGCCAACATAATTGACCCCTTCTATGTGGAAATCCTCAATAAAGTCCAAGAATATAGGTTGTTTCAACAATAAAAAGAATACAAGGTAGACGAATCTGGAGTGCTATGGTCCAAGGATAGATTGCACGTTCCAGAAGGAGGGGACATTCGGTCTAGCATCCTCATAGAATTTCATCAGGCACCCTACTCAAGGAACCTGAGATATCAAAAGATGATATTCTCCATCAAGAGACACATTTTTTGGCCTAAGTTAAAGGCTGACATTGTGATGTTTATCACAAAATGTCAAGAATGTCAGTTAGTCAAAGCTGCGCATCAACATCCTTCGAGATTGCTGCAGCCATTACCCATTCCAAAATGGAAGTGGGAGGTCATTAGTATGGATTTTATCACCGGTATACCAAAAAGTAAGAAGCAAAATGATTCTATTTTTTCAATGATTGACAAGTTGTCAAAAGCAACACACTTCATTCCTGTGAATTTTACCTACAAGGCAGTGAACATTGTTGATATCTTCTTGAAGGAGATATTTATATTGCATAGGATACCCAAGGAAATCATCTCGGATCAAGATGTTAAGTTTGCAGGAAAATTTTGGAGATCTTTATTCTTTGGATTGGAGACGTAGTTGAACTTTACATTGCTTATCACCCACAGATAGATGGGCATAAAGAAATATTAAACCAGATTGTTGAGGACATGCTTAGAATGTATGTCATGAACAACCCCGCCAAGTGGGAAGACTACATGCATCTTGCAGAGTTTGCATATAACAACTTTTATCAGACTTTGGCTAAGATGAGTCCCTTTGAGGTACTCTATGGATGAAAGTGTAGAACACCAGTTACTTGGGATAGCCTAGTGGATCAGCTCATGTCAAGGCCTAATTTATTAATGGAATTGGAACAATTGGTTACCAAGGTCCAGGTGAACCTTAAAGAAGAAAAAGACCTCCAGAAAAGTTACGTGGATTGGAAAAGAAAATATAAAGACTTCCAAATAGGTGATCATTTCTGCTTTAAAGTAAAATAAAAACGAAGCTCATTGAGCTTGGGTAGGTGTGGTAAGTTAGCACCCATATTTTGTGGACCCTTTGAAATACTGGCCATTAAAGGGCTAGTGGCATATGAGCTAGCGGTACCTGTGCATGTAAGAGTCCATAATGTTTTCCATGCATATTTGTTAGAGAAATATTTTTATGATATTAAACATATAATTGATTGGTCCTTATTACAGGTGGAACCTAAAGGGGAGTTTTCCCCTGAGCCTCTTCATATATTGGACAAGAGAGAGGTACAGCTCCAAAAGCGCACCATAGTCCAATAGAAAGTGCAATGGAAGAACTTTGAGGCTGATGAGGCTACTTGGGAGAATGAAGCCACCATGAGAAAGGATTACCCCTCCTTATTTCAAGATTTCATTTCGAGTCCCTAGAACACCGGGGACGGTGTTGTTCTAAGTGGGGAGGGAATGTAATATCCTGAATTTTGGACCTAACACTTATAGGCATGAGCCTATTGATTATGATGTTATCTTGATATTTTATTTTGATATATTGGGTCTAATACCCCACTGTATATGAACAAGATGATTTTATATATATATTGGGTGTAATCCAATTGTTGATGATATATAGATATGCTTGTTTGTGTTGGGCGTGGACCCTGAAGCACACGATTGATGAGATGTTTGTGTTGAGCGAGGAGCTCTGGAGAACATGAGTAATTGATGTTGTGTTGAGAGAGAAGGTCTGGAGCACATGGGTATTCATATTTGTGTTGAGCATGAAGCTTTGTAACACATGAAAAGATAAGATTGGAAGTGTTGGGCATAAGCCCTGGAGTCTTTTATGTTGATGTTGAGCAGAAGCTCTAGAGCATCAGATCATTGGCCATTGTATCCCTAGGTGTATCGTACAAGTACATCCTAGAATTAGTGTTGAGTGAAGAGCTATGGAATTGCACTAAGTTTGGAACACCTTGTTTAAGCATTCAGTATGGGATGTGGTAAGCGCTAGGGGTTACTGAAAAGAATTTAATAATTCCTGAGTGAAAACGAATCGAGAAAAATATTGATCTCATCAGACTTATTTATAAGTGATTAAATGAAATTTTGAGATTATGTATTCTCATCAAGTACTTGGGAACTGCCATGTTATACGAGAGAATCCAACATGCAAGGATGTTTAGAGTTTCCTAGCCTTAGTATACCTAACCATATAACTATTTGACCTTAATGAAGAAGTGTCATTAAGTATAGGGATCATGGTATATGATTCCCAAAGAAAAATGTTGTGACAAATGTTATATTATTATGTATTTTATACATGGTATGTATATAGAATAAATGTAGTAATAATATTAATGATGAAAGAAAGGAAGGAAAGCTCCATCCATTATTATTTATTATTAAAAGATAATAAATAGTACAATACCTACAAAAAGTCTAATTAGGAACTAGTCGAAAGTTCTTAAGTTAAAGTATTAAAAAATTACCCAAATTAATTAAAAAGGGTTAAATTAAGAAATAAAGGTTTCTTGATTTAACTATCCCTTTGACTAAAAGGTCTGTTTATAAAGTCTCAAGCCAAGGAGAGGCTTGGGGTTCTGATCCATCATTTGGGAGTCATTTATTTGTGCCTGTTTTTCTCTCTGGAGAGTTCTTCAAGAACATTTTCCTGGAAGGAAAAAGGAGAACTGATCTAGAGTTTATATACGAGATAGGAAACCCTACCTTAGGATCTCTAAGCTAATTCCATGTTGGAGTCTAGCTCGAGGGGATCCGAATTGAAACGGGGAATGGTTTCAGGTCATGGTTGGGTGGAATGTGGTAGTTCCCAAGCGATTCGGTCATCTAATACAAAGGTCAGATCTTCCTATGAAATGTTAATGTTGGTTATTTGAGTGTGCAAGTTCATCCATTAAAGGAGCCTCATATTTACACGTATGAAGCCCTAGACTTCCTGTTCCATTTTTCTAGAATCAATGTTGGCTATGTTAGGTAAATGCTTACATTACATTTCCTAACCCTATGTGTTTGGTTCTCATTTTAAATATTCTAGGGTTTACATATTAAATTATAACCCTAGGCTGTAAGTGTAACCAGGAATAGTTCACCTTCTATGGATAGAAGTTGTTCCTTTGGTCTGAATGGTTCAGATCCAGAACAAATGAGTGAATGACAAAGAATGAAGACCTTCCCTGGATGTCATAGACACCTGGAATGTTGTTTCGCTAGTGAACCTGTGTACCTGCAAACAGATCAAACATGCAAACACATCAAAACTACCAGAAAATCATCTACTTATCCATGTTAGTGACTAAGGAATCTAACAACATGTACATGTGAAATCAAAACAACAGTAATGTGGATGGAAATCATCTTTGCATTAAAGATGTATGGATGATATTACAACCATTTCCTTAGTGTCGACAAGCATCTCCACGAAACAAACAATTCATCCGCATAAGCTCCAACTTTTCTCTCTATGCTCTCCAATGTCTTGGGCTAAGTGGTCAATCCAACAACATAACAATACCTCTATAGTTCTCTCCCTCAACTATGGACATGAGATTGTATTTATAAGGCTCAATGGATAGGGATAGTTGAGAGAATAGTGGGTGCGGTGGCTCTAAGATCCTACCATGGGGGATCTCGAGCTCAACTGACCCATAATGATAGGGATAAGGGGGGACATGAGGCTCATGATATAGAAGCCTCGAGAAACTTCTCTTCTTCCCATTTTACCCAGGGTACCGCTTTTCTTCTCTTATGAAAAAGCAGTTTAGACGAGAAATTCTTATGGACTAAAGACCATAGGGACTAAAGACCATAGGCGGTGGCACCACTTGTGGAAAATAGGATACAGGTAGTGCAAGCAAGGTAATGCTCATGGGCCATAGGTAAAGCACGGTGCTGATTTTTTTCATGTAGAATTGACAAACAGAGTAGGTTTCCACTCTAAGTGCTTGGATTAAGGGAAAACATGGAAGTTAAGAGTATTATCACATGGTGGTGGCAGGATTTGGGTATAATAAAATTCCCCCCAAAGCATGAAACTTAGAGGGATATGATAAACGAGAGCTTTGAGAGAACAAGTTGTCACTTCGACGTGAAAATGTCAGCTCGATTGGAGCATGTTGTCTAGTAAGCATCTATAGTACATCAATATTTTTGACTCATAGACACATGTAACCAAATCATGGCTACAGACCAATACAAGGAAGATCCATGAGATAAATCAACAAGCATGGCTACGAGAATACAGCGTAGATCCATGCAATAGAGGACTCAAACTTGGACATAGCTACTAGACATACAATGTAGATCTATGTCATACAGATGCAAATTTGATCATAGCCACGACCATACAAATGTGGATCCATGCTAGATATACAAAACTCCATCGCAACCTGAGGAAAGCAATGAGCGCTAAACAGATACCTAGGCATTAGAGAAAATTTGGGGTCTAAAATGGGCCTTATAATAAAATGCGCCAACAATAAATTTTGTGAGTTGGAATTCAAGAACCAATAGGATTTCAATAAAATGAGTCAACCATAATGGTTGAATTGACATATTTGTCATAAAAGAAAACTACTTGTTTTGTTTGTATTTTCGACATATATCCTTGTGTTTTTACTCAAATTATGAGAAAGAGAGCTTGTTGGATGCAGAATTTAATTATACATCCAATGAGTACCCACAATGATACTTTTGACAGAACCCTCTACCCAAAAACCAAGAAATACCTGACAAAATGTGATGATGATGTCATCAACACATTTTTTAGGTATTTCTTGTTTTTGGGGTAGCGGGGTCCATCAAAAGTATGCAGTGTGGGTACTCGTTGGATGTAGAATTAAATTCCACATCCAACGAGCCCTCTCGCTCATAATTTGAGTAAAAACACAATGAGATATGTCGAAAATACAAACACAAAAAGTAGTTTTTTCATTCTTGAATCCTCCAAAATTAATAACTATTATTTTATTATTTTAACTATTATTTTATTATTTAAAGTATTATTTTATTAGTTTCCTTAGGAGGGCCATTTTAGACCTCAAATTTCCTCTTATGGTCTTTGTCTCATCTTCCACAAAGTACGATTCTATTCATGTGATTACAATGATCTGAAGTCGAACATGGTAGAAACCACTTGATTACCGGTCAATGATGTGAACCGTTAACAAGTGCGAGGGAGATCACCATTGATCAGGGATGATTTTAAGGAACCATACTTATTTAAAAGTGTATAAATGTTGGTGAATATTACCAATTCTTAAAACCCCAGTTATAAAATGATTGGCGATATTTTTCAAAAAATATTTTACTTTCCAAGGATTTTATATCGTTTATATAATACTTTGGTGACTTTTAGGATGAAAAATTTTTACCCCATCAAAGTTGGGTGAAACAGGTCTTCAAAAAATGCAAAATTGCGAATCTTTTTTTGGAGAAAAACATGGAAAAATAGCCCACTGGGCTAAAATTCGCCCCTAAAATTATCCCTGCAATTGATGTCAATGATTCCCAAGGTACCCTAGTACAATATACTAATTGTGAATATATGTCTTGATGTCAAACACCCAGTCGATTCTACCGATCAAAGGTCAATGATGTGAACCTATATCGAGAGCAAGAGAATCTATCATTAAGGCATACAGATCTCAAGGTACTAAGTTTTTGTTTCTAAGACTATTTCCCGGATGATGAGCTGATGTCGACGGGAAAAGTCTTGTCGAAGGAGGGCCAGGATGAGTCCCACATCGACGACACAAAACTCAAAACATAGTTCTGGAATGATGTGAATGTAGTAACCATAAGATTGACTCAAAAGTACTGACATGGAGACTGTTTCGACTGTAGAGGTAAACTTCTACAACTTCCCTTTGAACATCGGGTGGCAGGACAAAAGACTTGGAAGCATGACTAAACGGGACAAACACACAATGTGACAACGAAAAATGCATTCTTTTGAAAGACTCAAAGGATTGGCATGACTCATGAAAGTGGATCGTCACGAAGATCAGCCGAATACCCAATTGACTGAAATTATATGCAGACAAGTGCCATGTTCAAAGGTAACGACAAACTATTTCCATTTATTTGCAAAATGATTCCCTTCCCATTTCCCCCATCATGGTTGATGAGTGCCTCTTTTAGGTTTTATGATTTCAAAGAGGGTAACCAACACTTGGTATAGCTCATTCGAAGACAATTCCAAACTCATATGTTTTACGAACCTTAGAGAGGAGAGGTTCATTCCCAAAAACAAGTATCTCAATGTTTAATTTAACGAGTCCAATGAAAGAAAACTTGGTATCGTTCATGTTTAGAGAGTTTGAATGATCATGGAAGAAGACTCCAAAGGGTCCTTTTTCATATGATTTAGTCTCTAAGGCCTGAAAAAAGTATAAAATCATACCTTAGACAACTCTTCTAGTCATGATTGGCTGGAGTGTTCCTTTTTCATAAATAGTCTATCCGAACCGAAAAAGAGATAACCCACCGTTAGAGAGACAACTCTTCAAATGCTTTAACAAGCGTGAAGAAGACAAGATCACTCGACAATATTTTCATATTTAAGGAGCCCAAAAAGAGTTTAATGAAGACTCCATTAGGTCTCTTTTCACAATGAGAGATTTTATGAGCTTGAAAAGAATCAGAAACGGACTCGAACCTTTGATACTAAGTTTCAAGAGCGTGACCAAAGTGTCGTAATAAACGCTCAACAACTTTTTCTGTTTTATGGTAGTATGAAAAAGTAAAAAACAAACTCCCAAAAATTTATTGATACTGTTCTTCTATCCTGTAATGACTCAAAACAAGTGTTAAATGCACCAATAACTAACATTAAGGGATTACGACTGATAAATTTTGAGTAATAAGCGATTTTAAACCAAAACTATAGCATGTCAAACCCAAAAATGTGTATAAAAGTCATGTAAATAGTGAAAAATCAAAACATTTTACTATTTACCCATAGTGGAGAGCATTTGGAGCACTTTCCTAGCCAGATTTTTAGTTGTTGATATCGGGAGTTTCCACCGTCGGATTCGAGCGCCGTTAATTCAAGGTAATAGCCTAGACCATACTCTTTCATATTATGCCTTTAATTTTGAATTTTGATGGTGTTTTGAGCTTGTATGCCAAGCCCTAAAATCATGGAAGTGTGCACCACACTTATCTCTTGCAGGATACGTGGTACCTTGCTAGAACCATGTCAAAAACAAAGCGCACAGGCGGTGCCACCGCCTGTCTTCAACAGGGCATAGGCGGTGCCGACCATGAAGAATTATAACTAGTTACACAAGAAAAAATAGACCATTTCATTTGATTTGAATGATTAAGAATGATTCTAATGGGTCTTGTGATTGTTTTTGGCAGGTTCTAGCTGATAAAAAATGGTCATATGGAAAGAGAGATAGCATGATAATGACAATGCCTTCACCCAAAGGAATGTGGTTTGCATAGCCACATTGAGAGATTGCAAACTCCTAAAATTCTTTTGCATGCCTAGTATGGTATCGCATGAGCGATTGCTAAAGCATATACTCCAGATGTGGAATCCGGAGCAACAACATTTTGAGGTTGGGGTTCATATTCTGATAGTTGAGGTAGAGGATATCTACTTCCTTACTGGCCTTTCGAGATGGGGTGCTTCCATATCGCTGACTGGTTCCCACAGAGGGGACATCACTACATAGGAGTTGATAGACCATCACTGTATCCTTAGGACAAGGACCTTAGGGAAGAAAATCCCCATAAAGGCAGTGATGGATGGACCTCTTTGAACTATATTGTTTACCATGAAGAGAGTGGTGGGAATCCAATGGGGTGCACTAGGATTCTAGAGAACATATGCTCTATTCCATAGAGGCCATGGTGTCTATAGTATTCAACTGGGCTGAAGCCCTGCTTCCAATATTCAAGGATTAGTTGAACAAGTGTCGATAAAGGGAAATGAAGCAGTTCGGTTTTGGTTCCATTATAGCATGCTTCTTATTCGAGTGGGTGCCACAGATGAGATCCCAGGTGGTCTTTACAGAGTTGAGAGCGCGAGACCCTCACATGTAGAGGTGGGTCTGTATTATGGCTTGTGGTAGAGTGGGTAGGGGGAAGGTGAAGTTCAGTGACAGATTCTTCTGATGGTTGAGAGATGAGATCCTCATGGTGGAGGATTATGCATATGCGGGTATGGACTTCAGTGGAGACCCTAACCTATCGCTCCCACCTGGTGGACAATGGGGTGACATCGGTAAGAAGCAAAAAACCCTAAAATGGAAATAGTGTTTTATGTTTTTTGATGTTTTATATTTTTTATGTCAAGTAATGAGACTCGAATATTTTCATGCAGACATTGGAGCAGCATGAACTGGGGGAGCTTCCCCATTGGATAGACAAGATTGAGCCCACTTCGTACCGCAGGATGACGATGTGACCAAGGAGTTAGAGGAAAACCTAGAGAGGTTGACCCTAGACATCCCTGATGCTTCCATTGATGACCTCCCTCTGAGGTATCAGAGACCTACAGTGGGAGTACCGGGTCAGTTTAGTAGAGTGCTACGTAGAGTATCCAGGGCGGTGATGTGCTACCGCAAACATCACTAGATGATGTATGCATGATGTATCTACTGAAAATTGATAGCTTCAGGATTTTGTATGGTGATTTTTTCCTGAAAGCCTACGTGCTTCAGATGAGATCTCGTGACCTATTTTTTGTAAACATGTTCATATATATATATATATATAGACTTTTACATGGTGTTTATATGTCTCAAATGGGGAATGTATTTTACATGAGTTTTATGTGTCTTTAATTGTTTATTTACAATGAACCATGTTTAATTTTAATGTCATGAATGGGAAATATGCCAGTCTAGGATGTAATTAGCTAATGAGTCAGCAACTACATTATGTTCCCTAGGGATATGCCTATAGGTGATAATTTCAAATGACCTTTATAAAAGCGTACCCTTTAGAAGAGGCGGATAAGCACAGGGTTCCTAATGGTATAGACATGGTTTATACGAGAAACCACAAGTTGAGAGTCCATCAAGACTACCAAATTGCGAACATCTTGGGAGGCAGCTTCAGTCAGAAAACCTATGACTACTTGATACTCGACGATGTTTTTGGTAGCGAGACCAATACAAACCACTCCTGAACTGACCAAATCATAGCAGCTGAGGCAAGATTCAAGGTGTGGTGGAAAGCACCATCAACGAAGCTGTAGAAAGCCATCTGCTCTGCATGACCAAAACATGGTATAAATAGATATGGACACTAAACTCAAAACCATATTGAAAATACTTAAAGAACACTGAAATTCAAGCAATATACATATATACAAGATACTATCCAAGAGAGCTCTAGGCATAGTACCTCTTCAGATACAACCCATTGCGAGGTTGCCCTAAAGGGATTCCATCATAGTCTACGAGCTTGTAGGCCCCTTTCTCTAAAACTTTAGAAATGACAAAAGGACCGTACCACATGGACTTGAACTTTCCTTTCCCTAGTTTGTCATATCTTTGATCATAATTCAAAACTAGGTCACCCTCATTAAAAACAAAAGGTTGGATGGATTTATCATACTGCGCCTTGACACGTTTATTATGTGCCTCATTAGCCAAGACAGCATCTCTCCTAGTTTCGTCAAGGTTTTTCAGGTACAAAATTATCTCTTCATCTGCAGAAGTGTCTGGAAGAAGTTTGATAGAAAGTTTCAAGGATGGAATCTGACATTGAATCAGTAAGACAACATCGAGTCCATAGACAAGCTGGAAAGGTGTGAAACCAGTAGCTGTTTTCACCAAAGTCCTGTAAGCCCAAAGAGCAAAGAAAAGGATGTGGTGCCAGTTGGATTTATGATCTCCAACCATTCGACAAAACATAGTTTTCAAAACTTTATTAATGGCCTCTACCTAACCATTAGCTTGCGAATAATATGGTGTAGAGTTTTCATGGCGAAAAACTAGCTTGGCACTTAGTTCCTCCATCATTTAATTATGGAAATGTGATGCGTGATCAGTAAAAATGGACTTCAAGACTCCGAATCTATATATGACATGATTGAATAGGAAGAGAGTGGTAGTCTTACCATATTCTGCATATGTAGGCATGGCCTCAGCCCACTTTGTAAAATAGTTAATGGCTACGATGATGTAACCATGCCCCTCGACTGAGGTAGGCTTACAATGGATATAATCAATCCCCCATTTGGAAAATGGGCTAATGGAAATGATGGGGTGTTGACAAGGTGGGCATTTCTTAATAGCCTTGTGATAATCTTTAAAGACCGAAGGCCAGAAATAGCCAGCACGAAGGATTTTCTAGGCTGTAGCCATCCTAGATAAATGAACACCACATGCTCCAGAGTGGAAATCACTCAACACATGTTCAGCTTGCTCATGGGTGAGGCATCGTCAGAGAATAGAATCAATCCCATGTCTATACAAGGTGTCATTTAGGATGAGGTAGTATTTCGTGTGGTGACGGATACGGCGGCGATCGTCATGAGATAGATTTGGCTGAAATCTTTGTGTTTGGAGATAAATAAGCATATCTACATACCATGGATCAGTAGTGCTTATCAGGAATAGGAGTTCATCCGAAAATGATTCACTAGGCTCAGATTCCATCGAAGCATAGGGAAGATCACACATCAGCTTGGAAAAGACCAACAATTTCTTCGATGTGGCTTTGGAAAATTCCATGTCAAACTCCTGTAGTACGACTATCCATCAGGAGTACTTGCCCCCAAGTACCTAATGATTCAGTATGTAATAGAGAGGGTTCTAGTCTACCAATATAGTGGTTGTGCGGAGCAAAATGTAGTGACAATTTTTTTGTACAGCAATGACCATGGGAAATGCTAACTTCTTCACACATGAATATCGGGTTTTGGAATCCATAAGATTCTTACTAGCATAGTAAATCACGTGCTCCTGACCATCGGTATTTTCATGCACCAAAACCATAGCGATGGTAGTAGTGGAGGAAAGAATATATAAGATAAAGTCCTTTGAATAATCTGGGGGGTGTATCACGGGTGAATGAGTCAGAGCATGTTTGAGATTATCAAAGGTGCGTTGGGCTTGGTCATCCGAAAATAATGGAGTGTCTTTCTTAAGGAGACGCATATAACCATGTGTTTTCTCTGCAAAATTGCACACGAAACGATGGATGAAGTTTTCCTTCCCTTGCAAAATTTGGAGTTCGAGAAGATTGGTTGGAGCTGGTAGAGCTAAAATGGCAGAAATTTTCAAAGGGTCTATCCGAATGCCATCCTTAGAGACCACAAAACCTAACAGGCGTCCCATATCAATGTAGAAAACACATTCATGTGGATTGAGTCATATATTATAATGATGGAATCTCAAGAAAATATCTCTAAGATGACTAGAGTGGTCCTCCCATCACTGTGAATGAGCAGGGAGGTCGTCAAGGTATGGTTCAACAATATGTTTAATATCATGAAACACATAGGACATCTCACGCTGGAAAGTGGCTCTAACATTTTTTAATCCAAAAGGTAGCTTCTTATATGCAAAGGTTTCCCATGGTAAAATGAATGTCATCTTGTGCTAATCGGTGAGTAATATCTCAATCTGATTATAGCCAGAGAAGCCATCCATGAATGAGAAGATGACACTTCCAGCATAGTTGTCGATAATCTGATCGATATGTGGAGTAGGAGAGTTGTCCTTGGGACAAGCTTTATTTAAGTCTCTAAAATCGATACAGACTCTAATGGTGCCCTAATTTTTATTGACAGGAACAATGCTCGATACCCATTCTGTCAGGGGTATGGAATAAATAAACCCAGCTTTGTGAAGTTTATGTATCTCAGCTTTAATAGCTGCGGCCTTCCATGGATGGACTTGTCTTAGTTTTTGCCTGATAGGTTTAGCCGTGGGATAGGTTTTAATTTCATGTACCACAATGGATGGGTCTATCCCTGGCATTTCTTCATAACACCAGGAAAAAATATCATGAAATTATTTGAAAAGTCCCTTGCATGCTACAGATTCATATGGCGAGCAGTTTTGCCCAACATGAACATGCTCGATGGTACTAGGCTTGGCTGATATGTCAATTGTATTTGTCTGAGTAATGTTGCAAAGGTTTCCTTTAGAATCTATGTCTTGCAACAATATAGGACTTTGAGGTGCATTGACAATATCACTAGAAAACAAGGATGTAAATTCATTGTCGACCGTACTGGTGTTGGGGAGGAACAAGGATCTATGATGGTGATCTTCCGAGATAGACTTATTCGTATTCATGATCTCCATAATGGACTCATCAGAAGGAAAAGTCTCAGAGAGATCATCCATAACAAGAAGAGATGGTTCTAACTAGTAAGGCAGGTGGTAAGGATCCAAAGCCACCAGATGAAGTTCATCGGTGTGATCATCAAAAAGGGTTTGAATGATCTTGTACATTTCTTCATGCAGACTCAACGAGGTGGACTCAACAATTGGTTTTCCCTTGGGATCACAATCAAATGACGCAATCATATTTATTGTCGTTGTGTCTGTGTTAGGAGGAGTGGACGAAAAAATCCTCATAAGGGATGAATCCTTCAACATGCCTACCCCAATCGACTGGTAAGGAGGAGGGGACTGGCCTAACATAGGGATGTTATTAGCTGTAGAGGTAGTACATCTGGCATATAGAAATCAAGATAATCAATGGTAACAATTCTCCCTAGATGTGGAAATTTGATTGGTCGGAATACCGTTGAAGCGCCAGTAGTCATGGCGTAAAACCAATTTATTCCTAGAAGGAGGTTGTAATTCTAAAGACTTTCTTTCCAACTACTTTCATGATGATTTGGAAAGCAATTTTGTGAGGTAGTCTAGACTTATAGTTCTTAACATTGAAACGAATTAAATTAGTATTGTCCAAGTCTAAAGCTCCTAACGTAGTTAACAAGTTTTTGCATTGTGTAGGACAACTTTGGAAAACTTCCAAGGTAGGCATTGCATTGGTGCCTGAGCGAGATCTTCAACTACATTATAAAATTGAGTATCTCGGGCATTAGGATTAAAAACAACCTTCCTAAGAGTACTCTTGGGTGGACTCAAAATCATATCGAGAGTAGGATTATCGATGGTTAGGGGGATAGTAGACGAGGATTCACGAGAACCAGTAGAGGGATCTTTCCCTGAAGAAGAATAATCGTCTTTTTTATCTGCGGGTTTGTCATAACTCTGAATTTGAGTTTGCAAACTAATAGTATTCAAGGACATCATACGAATTTCCTCTGAGGAACTAGAGTTTCCCTTATTAGACATGTGGTCTATCATTTGTTGTTGAAAGGGAAAAGGATCCATGAGAACTATGGGTGCAGAATTTGTTTTAAAAAATTGGGTGATTTCGTCCTGACGAGGACACACTTTTGTGAAATGGTCACCTCTACATAGCATACATGGATATTTTTCTTTTCTTTTCACTTTATCGTTATCATTGGTGGTTGGTTTTGGATTCTCCTATTGATTTCCAGGTTTTTTATTTTTACTTTTACCTTTCTTTTTATTATTGTCGTAGTTTTGAATACTCTGAATAGAATTGACCTCGATGGAAACCTTTGGAGTCGAAGGAGTAGGGGTGGCAGTCTCGGGTTGCTTGGCAAGTTTTTCTGCTAACGGGGACTCGATTGAACCAACAATCCCATCAACAGGGACTACTATTGGTGGCTATGCAGGATCGGTGCTTGGGCAAGGAGCTTGAGGAATCAAGTCATACAAAGTTTCGAACTAGGAATAGACTAAGTCCAGATACTAGGCTCGAATAATGGATTTCTCTTCAGTAACGGCACCACCCATAGCCACTTCTCTGGAAATTGAAGGCAACAAAGATTTAGTAAACCAATCAGCTAATAACTGATCCAGAATAGGAGCCTTAATAAGTCTTCTCTGCCTTCTACACTCATAGATATGATCAGATATGTGGGTGGAGGTGTTCTATCCCAAAGAAGCTAAGATATTAGTACCTGTTTCATAATGAATAGGAAGCTGAAAGTGCATAATAAATACAGTTGCCAACGAGCCAAAATCCACAAACAAATGTTGCGGAAGTTCAATGTACCATTTCGTGGCTATACCAGTCAAAGTTCACTGAAAGAGTCTTAAACAAATGGAATCATCCATAAGGGAGTTTGAAGAACACCACAGATGGAATGTCATGACATGGTTTTTCAGATTTTTTCCCTGCTTCCCACCGAACTTTGGAATGTTCAATGGTAACTTTACTGGAATGGGAGACCATAAGGGGTTATGTCAAATGGGGTCATTAATCAACTTGGACAAGTCAGGAAAGTCCAAATTTGCTAGGAAAGGTAGCTGACGGTTAAGTTGCACATACTGGTAATATTGATATGGCATATAATTACCAGTAGGACCGTAAGTAGACTGTTAGATAGGTTGGTGTGAGGAAGAACTACTGGAAAATTCACATGCAGGGGGTTAGTTTCTGGGATAAGGACTGTTAGGACCACCAGGGATTCCGAGAGGAGGGCCGCCAGGGCCTCTAAGACCATGAGAACGATTGGGACCACTAGGACCATCGGGACCAGCAGGATGCGGACCACCAGACCCTCCAAGACCGCTAGGAGGAAAACCTCCAGAGCCTCTGGAACCACTAGGAGGAGGGCCACTAGACCCTCCAGGGCCATTAGGAGGAAGGCCACCAGCCCCCCTAGGACCACCAGGACCATTAGGACCATACAGAGGAAAGCCACCATGCCCTACAGGACAATTAGGCCCCCCAGGGGGAGGACCTCCATAAGGAGGTCCTATGGCACCTCCCACAATATGTATACGTATCCCCCCCATAGTTCGAATGTAGGACCAATTAGGTTTCCCCCATGGCGTGAAAGTATTACTAAGATATGGAATTCCAGCATAATGCATTCCTATAGGGTTGGGTGAATAATTAATGTTTCCTACAGGTATTTGATTTGATGTATAACCATAACCCCAAGAGGTTTTATTGGTTACAGGTTGTGCCCCCAGGGGCTGACCTAAACTAGATCGGGGTTTAACCACATTAGTGTGGGTGGAAGGGACATAAACTGTAGATTTCTCTATATCAGAGGTCTTTCCTTGACTAGGTACAATTCCGGAGCCAAATAACGTAGGTCATGCCGGGGGTTTCCCCCCGGCACTAGAAGGTGATGACGAAACATGCATTGAAGGTTGAGTCCTAGGTGCATAAGACCTGAGAGGATTGGGAACAAACATAATATGGGAGGTGGTGGGGTTGGTAGTTTGACCTGGGTTATGTGGAGTCACTTTGTGATCTATAATCAATTCAATGGGTCTCATAGAATCGGCAAGTGAACGATATCCCACAAGATCAACTGTGGAACGTGACAGTGGTGTGCCCAATATGTCAGCTATTTTCTTTTCAATCTCCTCTACACGGAGAATGGCTGCATGGTATTGTCTACGTTCTTCTTCATCTAGAGAAACTTCTTCAGAAAAGTTTAAACGGGTGCCAAATGAGGCACTGGATTATCCTATAGAGGTATCCCAAAATGGAGCATTGGGACCATAATCCGGATGGGTAGTATCATCAACATGACCTTCTATGGGAGAATGGAACAAAGTATTACCCTGAGAAGTTTATTGGACTAAGGGAGGCGAGTGTGAAGGACATGGTCCTCTGCTTTCTGCAACCACATTATTTCCCACTTGGGAGGTGGTAGCAGCTCCTTGGTCGATAACTTCCATTGGATTTTCTTTTGAAACAGGAATAAAATCGGGTGGCAAGCCCCATACTCTTATAGACTGTCTTAGCTCAGCCAGTTTGTATAGCTCCTATCTAACCTAGGGTCTCACAAATTAGAAAACACGCCAAAAATTTCCCTACTCAAGCTATAGGTCAAACAAGCAAACTTAAATGATAGGAGGAGTTCAGATTGTCAGGTCTCTCACCAGGATTTTCAAGAACATGCCACTCACGATATACATCAAGGGTACGTGTATAGCAATCTCCTCGAATGCTATTTTCGGTGTATGGCTCCAATCAAAATGGCAAAAGCGATTTTCTCAGATGGATAAGGTATCCTTGTGGGGTCTCCCGATATACGCAAGGTATGTGGGAGCTCAAATCGGTAGTAGTGCTGTCTAATGCATAATCATACACAAGGGTCCTTTCGATATACAATTGAGTACGTGAAGTACCTTTCTATATACCTCAAGGGTACGTGAAAGGTGGTTCAATATACTGACGATACCTGGAAGAACCACGCGAGTCTCAGGATGTAATGCAGACGAGTAACAACAGCTCCTACGCTTAATGATTCCCGAACATGTCTCTAACCTATCACTCAAATTGCTATGTAAATTTAAACCTATAACTACCATTAATTTTAAAGTGGACGGTTAGGTGAATGCATGGAATTTTGACAGAAAAAGTAATACCATGCAATATGCATATGAAAATATTTCACTTTACCGTTCATGGTATGCCTACCTACGAGAGGGAAGAGAGTATTTTCTTTTGTTTCAGAACCAAAAATTTCCAAATAACAATCTTGAACACAAAATCAAAGACAAGCAACACTTTCCAAACTCGTTTCTCTTTTTTGAAAGCAATCAAAAGGGGAGGAGTGTCTTTTCCTAAAAGAAAAACAAGAAGCACACTATATGCATATGCACTCTATTTTTCAATTTTTCTTAAAGCATAGATAGATCTAACTTAAAACTACAATATTTTTTATTTTGATAAAATAGTGCTAATGCAAAAGATACAAAAGAACATAGAGAACCTGAAAGCTTGTGAGGCCAATCAGAGATGCAATGTCTTATGCTCACTAATGATAATGACCTAATCTCAGTAAAAAAATTTCTTTTTAAACAAGCAAAAATAAGTCTTCTATGGAAACAAAAAATGAAATCAATATGCTAATCAAATTTTTTTCTTTCAGTCTATATAATATAAATGAAAAGAGAGTTCACTAAAACCTAAGCTTTCAAAAAAGAAATCCTTTCAAAATCACAACCAACAAGCCCGGAAGAAAATGAATAATCAACAAGCCTAGCCTAGCTTTTGAATTCTTCAATCAAACCAATCTTTTACCACAGAAATTCAAACCACAAGCATCAGATTCTAATACACAAGCCTGACAGTGCAGGGATGAAAGCACACAAACTCAATTTTTTGCAAAAAATGAGAAAAAACTAGTCTTGGAACAAGGCCTACCTGGCACCTCACTAGAGGGATCTTAACAAAGCGGTTCTGGATGAGCACCACTTTTGGATAACAGGACTCAGGAAGTGGCACCATATGCTGCTAATGGGGTTTAGGTGGTAACGGGGTTCAGGCGGTGGCATTGGTTATTGCCAACAGCGCATGAGCAGTTCCCTGAATACATCCAATACACAAAGGAGAATGAAATATCAAGGAAAAAATTGATGGATTGACAGTCAAAAAGAGCATAAAAATTCGAAATAATTTAGATCTGAATAGATATGAAAGTTTCAAACCAAAATTCACTGAGTCAGATGGTAGATCTAACTGAAGAGAGTTGGAGATGGAGCCTGGATTCGGACAAGAGTTCAAGAACTGAGGAAGATCAGATCAAATGATATATGCATTGTTTCCCAATGGAGTCATGAGATTTGTAACCAGGAATATTTTACCTTCTGTGGACATAAGCTATTCCTCTAGTCTGAATGGTTCAGATCCAGAACAAATTAGTGAACGACAAAGGATGAAGACCTTCCCTGGATGTCGTAGACACCTGGAATACTGCTTCGATAGTGAACCTGTGTACCTACAAATAGATCAAACATGCAAACACATCAAAGCTACCACCAAATCATCTACTTATCCATGTTAGTGACTAAGGAATCTAACAACATGTACATGTGAAATCAAAACAACAGTAATGTGGGACTAAAATCAACTTTGCATTAAATATGTACGGAGAAGCTTACAACCATTGCATTAGTTTCGACAAGAATCTCCATGAAACAAACACTTCAGACCCATAAGCTCCAACTTTGCTCTCTATTCTCTCCAATGGCTTGGGCTAAGTGGTCAATCCAACATCATAACAATACCTCTATAGTTCTCTCCCTCAACTATGGACATGAGCTTGTATTTATAAGGCTCAATAGATAGGGATAGTTGAGAGAATAGTGGGTGGGGTGGCCCTAAGATCCTACCATGGGGGATCTCGAGCTCAACTGACCCATAATGATATGGATAAGGGAGGACACAAGGCTCATGATATAGAAGCCTCGAGAAACTTCTCTTTTCCCATTTTACGCAGGGTACCGCTTTTCTTCTCTTATGGCATAGCGGTTTAGATGAGAAACGCTTATGGATTAAAGACCATAGGCAATGGCACCACTTGTGGAAAATAGGATACAGGTGGTGCGAGCAAGGTATCACTCATGGGCCATGGGTAAAGTGTGGTGCTGAGTTTTTTCATGTAGAATTGACAAACATAGTAGTTTTCCACTCTAAGTGCTGGTATTAAGGGCAAACATGGAAGTCAAGGGTCTTATCACATGGTGGTGACAAGATTTGGGTATAACACTAAGTTATTTTCTATGCAATATTTATCCAAGGTTTATTCATTAGTTTACTTCTATATCTTTAATTTATGTATAAATGTTTATCAAGGGTCTGCACCTTAGTTTCATTCCTATATTATTCTTACTATTGGAATTGTGTTAATTACAAACTAGGTTTTATTATAGATCTATTACCTAGCTATTTATTTGGCCTATATACTCTACTGACAGATTTCATATGTCAGCAGAGCCATGCTGAAATTAAAACCTAGATTTAATTTAGTATCATCTACTTCTAATAACAAGAAAACTAACTAAGAATTCTATTGGTATATATATATACACACACACACTAGATTTATAATTCTATTATATATATATATCTAGATTTATAACTATATATAATTATAAATCTAGCTA
>LPNX010927686.1:155197-175666 GCA_001517045.1 Pseudotsuga menziesii
CCATTCATTGGTCTAAAGATCAAGTTATTTCTTCTAATTAAATCCATAGCTCTATAATATTATAAATATGCACCATAAGAATCGCATCCATAAATACAAGGACCGAATACAATACACATTATAAATTATACACAGTAGTCATTTCAGTAATCCCTACCTTCATTTCATATAAACAATTAAAACCATGTAATTACATTAAGGTCGCAGGAACGAATCCTGTAGACAACCATTGCCATTTCGTTTACATAAACTACGATACCCTTTGTATTAAAATATACAGCAAACATTAATACACAGGAACCAATTTTTAAAACTCATCATAATATTATAACAATCGAAGTAATTATACAAAATATGGAAGGAATCGAATCCCGTGGGCACTTAAGCCCCAAATCACAACCACCCATTTATTACAACTCATTGTATCAACAACGACCAGGATTCAAATCCTGTAGAGTCGTTCTACTTTTATCAAGCCCATGCTATACACAAGAGTGTATGTGGGATGTAACATTAAACTACATTCACTACAGCGAGGTCATGAGAACCTCATCATTCTACACATAGGCTGTAAACCAAAATTAAAATCATTACACAGAGGTCATAAGACCTTTACTAATATATACACTACATTTACAAAGCCATGGCTTATAAATAAACTACATAGTAAATATAAATAACTACCTGTTGAAGCCTAGAAAATCACAGGTAACAATAGTAGGGATTCTCCCCAATAAACGTTCCCAATTAGCTTGTTATTGTTTGGTATGGGGAATCCATCTGGTTTATGTTCTGGCTACCATAGGTCAAGTAATGGTTAAAGCTTATTTTACTGGTTGCGGCCTGGTCAATCGTTTAAGTGTATTTTTTAGTTTTATGTTTATGTATGAAATGCAAGTGCCTAGCTAAATGCAGTTGATAGAGAAAACAAGGAATGTCACAATCTGATGTGCAGGTTCTTACCTCTCGTCTTACCTCTCTTGCTTCTAAATCATAAACAAAGAACAACTAACTAAGACTCACTAACCTATTTCCAGGGAGCAATACTGTAATTAATGTGGAGTAATGTATTGTATAACATGTATAAAGAACACTACAGGTAGCTGTTAATATTTCTGAATACATGAATATGAATAGATAGATAAACATAGAGATAGATCACTGTTAATTAAAACATTCATTACTCAAGTACGATTGTGGAAATTTCAAAGAAATAAACAAGAGCACATTCATAACATGAAAAGAATTCATAAGTTAGAACAATCTCATAGTTCATGGAAACAAGTTGAAACAAAAATAGTTCACATCCAACAAGTCCATGTCAAGCATTTGAGACCCCACAATGCTTTCTCTAGCCGAAAAATATAACTCTTGATTATAAGATGAAATAATTCTTCTCACAACAATCTTGCACAAATATAGTCTGAAAAAAAGGTCTTTGGCTCATAAATTTTGCCTATATTTATACAAAAAAGAAAAACTCTTAGGCTGCCCTCATTGCCTTTTGGGCTTCCCCAACCTTTCTCTTACAAAATTTTTCTTTTAGCTTGTGAAAAAATAGATAAATACAATATATTACATTACTTATCAAAGTGCTAGACAGTCCAACTAAGAGGGTCTATCTTGCTCGTTCATAAACTTCCTCCATGCATTTTTCTATGCTGCTATATTCTCAAAACAAGAAGGTTCGAGAAATCTGATAGTAATTTCGTGTTTAGCATCTTGGGCTTTTACAGTCGCTATCCTAGCAGGAATCAAACGCAGTTGGTCTTCTGACAAGTGGATACTCATAGCTGCATGTGCTATTTCAGTCTTAAGTATCTTTTCATCTAACTCCTTGACTTGCTGAATGGCCTGTTCATATTCGTTGCATCTTTCTTGTAATTGTTTCAAAAACATTTCATGCTCTGGAAGCACTTCTAATATCTTTGTAGTAGAGGTCTGACACCGATTATAAGTTAGGAGCACTCTCCTACAGAATCCAGTATAGGCATCCTTTATTTTCTTAACTGTCTTTCTAAGTTCTTCTGCTGCTTCGCTAGCAAATTCGATCATCTTGTATTCTAGCTTTATCGTCTCCAGGTCTTTGACAGATATATATGTGGTAGATTTATTGTTTGTTTCTACCCATGTCATCCTTCTACATAGAGTTTCTAAGATATCATGTGTCCTATCCAAAAATAAGAAGCTGTAATTACAATTTCTTCTAATTTGATGTCTATCTATTGAACTTTAAATCTTTATTCCACCATCTGCAGCTGCATTTGATGAATCTTCTTTTGGATCATAAGGGAATTCTTCTTTAAAGGTTGAATATCAACCTTCTGCTCCATAGTTGTCTTCAGTGAAGCTGCTAGTGAATTATTTTATTCCTCCAAGGCTACTATCTGACTTTTGTACAGTTTAGCTGTCCCTTCTGCTGTGGTATTTTGTACTTCTAGATCTGTCACTTTACCTTCTAACTCTCTCTTTTCCTTATTCAAATCTTCAACTAATAGCCTAATATTTTCTCTTTCAGCTTCCAACATATGATATCTTTGCTGCAATTTCTCAAACTCTGCCAAGGTGGCCTAGTTTCCTTTTTCTATATTACTTGTAGATATTACTAAAGCATATTTATCTACCTATAGATTCTGACACTCTACATTTGATACCTTAACTTCATCGATCATATCCTCATACTTCCTTTTCAAAATCTGACTTTCACTCCTTTCTTTCTTCAAAGTCTCTTTCAACTATGTAACCCTTTTCTGAGACTGTTCTAGATCTGTCATGATTCTGTCCACATTATCCTCAGTGTCTATGGTTAGAGATACCCCAAACCTTGTTATTAATCATGTATCTTTGTGTGTCCCATGAACCATTGTCTTATCAGTCACCATCACTCCCGGCTTACCCCCAGTGTCCACTTTCTTCTTGGTTCTTTTAACAATCCTCTTTTTTTCCTTGTCGTAGAAGATAGTGTTAAAATATGGCACCTCCTCCCCTTCAGTGGGAATGAAAGGAATTAAATCAGCCCCAGATATTGACACTGAACCTTCTCCTACTGTACTACTACTATAAGGAACAACAGGGTCTAACGGGTCAATATCATACTGAGCCTGTCCTCGATCAGTAAGGTCTCGTTCTTCTTGTGTTTCTTTTCTTGATCCTTCCACTGTCTTTTATGTTTTCCCCTTTTCTTTATTTTCATCTTCTAATATCAATCCTTCACTCTCTTTCCGCCTTCTCAATATTTCTTCTTCCTCTATCTTCTTTGCAACCTCTTCAATTGCCCTTTTCTTTTCTTCTTCTTCAGCTTGCAACCAGTTTTCTACTTCTTGCGCTAACCTATGAGCTTCTTCCTACCTTTTATTGGCTGCATATTCTTCTTGCCTTTTGAGTTTGTCAGTTGCTTTACCTTTTCCGCCCACAGTAGCTTTATTCTGCTTGAATCTTTTCCTCAAGGCTGTCATGTTTTGAGCATTCCTAAAGGTTTCTTCATCTTTGTCCCATAAATTTGTATATTTGAAATGCACTCCAACTACCATGCAATAATTTTCAAATTTATTCTCAAAGTCATTCCTATGAAAATTCATTTCACCAAAGTGAAAATACTCTTAACTCTTTAACAAATTCTACTGCATTTTTTACCCTGGAAAATTTGTAACTTCGTACAAAAAATGGAACTACACGATGTATTTCCTTTTTCTACTCAAAAAGGAAATTTCCTATCCCATCAATGTATAACTGTCTCATAGCCTCTTTGTGGATTACATCGTCCATGGCATACTTTGGTAGAAGAGAAGGGGCTCTTGAACCACCATACATTCTTAAATATAATCCTTCTTCTGTCAGATAATAGCTTCCATGTTCTTGCACAACTTTTAAAGCTTCTTATGGCATACAATTGCATTCGGCCAAGAAGATTAATGTATACAATGGCATGATGAAGTTCTCACAGATCTCCTTGTAATAGCTATAATATTTGTGGGCCCAGAACAACTTGTAAGAAGCATACATAGGGGCCCAGTCTTTATACCATTGCCACTTTAATGCCAGGAAAGGCTGAGTGCATAGAATGCAATCAATCAAAATAGAACTCATGTAAAAAAATTTCTTCTTCTACAACACTCTTCCCAATGCCGCACTTATACAAGCTGACAGACTGTTGGACACTATACTTTCCCAGTTAAATATTGTTCCTTGGGTAGCAACAAAGAATATAACCGGTACCCAACCTATTTTGAAACTTCTTCCATTTTCCCTCCCAAAAATCCTGTTCAGCATCAAAGCAATGAATCTATATGGAGTGCATATATTTGATGTCTTGTACTCCCCATAAGGTCTTGTCCAGAAATTTCTACCCAGGATCATCATTTTCTTCACCGTATCCACCATATCTAGCTTTATCTCCTTTAACCAACTTTCAGTTAAAAAGGTTTGGGGTGTTGGTAAATTGTAAGCCATATACACATAAGCAGGGTTGTATGCGGCATAACAATGTTTCTCAGTATTTGCCAGTATCATTCTTATTACAGCTTCCCTATGAAAAATCCAACCTATCACTTCTGAACATGGAAAAATCTCAGCACTGGTAGCCACTTTCATAAGGGATGCTTTCTCAATATTTGCATATATGGGCATATCTTCAAAACTAGCATCTGTAACATTGTGGGTTGAAATCATCCTATATCCTTCTCCCCATTTATGCTCTGGATCCACTCCAGTAATAGCTTTAGTATCTTCATAAATGACTTCCACCTTGGTTATCACTTCCACTTCAGGTTCCTCTTCAGCTGCTTGGGCCTTCTTCTTCTGTTTTCTCGTCATATTGTTGTGCTGAAAATTAGTCTATAACAATTATGCAACATGATTTCAGTCTATTTATCCTTAACAAAATATATAGCGACAAAACAATAAAGAACTAAAATATTAGCATTCCATCGATATGCATACTGAAAACTATTATCAATACCCACAGTCCTTCTAAATGATATACTCTAAACAAAGGGAAACCTACAAAAAAATACTTTTACCCCCGAACCTGCTAAAACTCTGCTGGCTCAAACCATAACCTTTCCTAGCCTCCCAAAACTCTATATGTGACTCTCGACTGAGGAAAAAAATCACACCGCCCTCTGCTTCAACACAAAACTAAAAAAACCTATCAATTACGTGGCTCTTCTGTATCCCATGGAAAACTACAGCCATAGAAGACACAACCATCTAACCCAAGGCTTAAAACAAAGCAAGAAAGAACAACGCGGTGCAGATGATAAAACGCTCGTTTGTACCATGCCCTAACCTTCCACACAACTTTCGATAGAATACTCATGGCTTCATAGGTGCTAGGTGGACAAAACTAACTGGACAAAATGAAAACACTCACAAATAAGTAGACTGCACTCCAAATAAAAGAAATTTCACCTCAAAAAAACCATAAAAGTGCATAAAACCTTACCCTCCCATAGAAAACCTAATCCTATCCACCCCAACTAAAAACAACAAAAAACCAATCATAAAAAAAAATCATGAGCAAATCCTACCTGTCAAATGAAATGCCAAGCGACTTGGACTAGCGACAACTTCCGCGAGCATAGAGGAGAGCGATAGCTGCATGCAAGGACTAGGTAGCTGAACGGTGAGAATGACAAGTTAGACAATCTATAAAATGAATTTTATAAACTTGGCCGGGAGGGATAAACTAACGCAGTGGGAAAAATATTTTAACCATTGTCGAGAAAATAACTCTTAAAGGATCCGCAACGTCAGTAGGGAAAATCTCTATTCACCCGGTATATCGGATGGGAAAAAATTACATCGGGCATCGGAAGCGCCAGCTTCTTTGATATCAGCTAAAACCTCAGGAAGCTCCAAGTAGACTCCTTACTAATTCTCTGTAATGTCGACTGGAAGGAAAACTAAATCTTTGGTTCATTCCAAAAAACACAACTGGCAGTGAGATTGCCAAATTAACCAGACATCGGAAAAAGATAGTCGAACGAACACCCAATTCATCGGGTCTGCTTTACACTGAAACATCGGAACATCGGAAAACTATCTCCGAGATCGCATACAAAACGAATCATGATACAGTGGCTCAGACCTTGGAAGGCTTTCGATAAACACATCAGAAAGATAGTAGACTATGCCTCCACTGTATCGGAAGACTACTCAACTAAGCATCCGATATGGGCATGCAAAAAGGAAAAGTTTTTACAGAAAACTGTTGAGCTCCGAGCAAACCTTGGTAGAAATAAAACATTCTTAGGCCGTCTAGATATTAAAATAAAAAGGGGGGACCCTAAAAATAATTTTTTTCGGGGAAATAGTTGTAGTTGCAACACTACCTTGCAGTGTCAACGAATCCACCTACAGCAACAATAGCCATCTAGGGTTTGCACCGATGAATTCTATACTTTCCACATTGCACTTTACAAAAACCAAAAGGTAAGAATTAAACAGTCTACAATTTCACAGCTTCCATGGCAAGCGCCTATGCCATCCACGGCACAGCCCCAAGCCATACACTGTCGACTTTTCTATTTATCATAACTAAGCTAATAAATGGAAGCATTTATACACAGACCATCCACGAAGGTGAATGCCACACAAAACCCAAGTTTAAATAACAAACAACCCAGCATAGATTTGTACACCTAAAATATTAGGTCTTAATCAAGTCTACACATTAATCCAATGGTCGTGGCATCATTGCAAGCAATGGTGCTGCCACTGTGTGTAGTTATAAATCAAAACCTTGAAATCAAAATTTACACACAGAGCTTGTTAAAGGTCTCAATTTTTTCCTTACGACTAGAAAACCTCTTTATATTACATTCCATTTCACTTAAATATAGAACCGAAGGCCAAAAAAACTCCATAACCCAAACCCCAACCTCGACAAGTTAAAACCCAGGATTAAGGCCAAGAGGTGGTGAGTATGACTTGAATAGAAGGATTACCATATTGTTAATGTTGTATCATGGATCACATTCATGCTATGAACCATGCACATTCTTGCTAACCCTGTCACGTGAAACCACAACAAGACAATGAGAATGAGAAGTATGATTACCCATAGAAAGCAACAAACCAATGAAAGCACAGTGAAACTGAATGATACCATACCTTCGATTCCCTGGAGGTCTCCTTCACCCACTGCATAGAGCCGAGACCAAACAACCAACAAAAAAACCGAAATGACAAGCCCATTGTGGAGCCAAACCCTATGTTTGGGATGCCACAATCCCCAATACACATTAATGGCACCAGCCTGGTGTCCATTATCAATGTTAAAAACCACATATTTATAGTTTTTAAAGGACACAATATCATTTTCCGCCTTTTCCATTGCATAATGTTAAAACCCCAATGTGTAATGTTCAGACCATGGTGTATATTCGCTACTTCGAAGTTTAATGCAGTGTATAAGGCATTATATGCACTGTGTACATTAGGCGCTAAGCCTTTAAACCTTGGATTATATTCCTCCTTAGGAAATAAGCTTAGAACCATGGCATAATAATTATGCCATGGTAAACATTGTTTCCCTAAAATCCAAGAATTCGTCTTTAACAAAGGTTTGTAAACCTGCCAAGAGAAATAGCAAGATATGTTAATACTCGTAATAAAATAAATATGAAATACATCTAGGTTAAAATATGAACAATTGATCAGTAGATCATAATGAATAATAAGTGTTACTTAGATAAGCAGTCTAGGTCTTAAAAGGAATAATCGTGGTAATTACCTTGTCACTAAACCAAGTATGTACGAAGCAATAATAATGATCAGTAGGTGTCACTAGCTGTGAGTGTAAGTACACCTACACGTAAACAAGTTAAGAGTTCCATAGTTCAAACTGAACTAAGTAATCCCTCTAGACAAGTAGAAACTTTACCTCTCAGGCAGTCACATAGGAGAACTAGTCCCACCACTCCACCCACTTTAGTTCCAAAAACAAAGTTAAGTTAGAACAATATAAATAAAAAGTAAACATATGCAGAAATGAATGGAGTATTTAATCAAGTAACTAAACATACACAACAATGTATAAACGTAAGAATAATTTAGTAATCAGCATTAGGAAACCCTAATGAAAAACACAGTAGTAATTGTAACTGAAAGTAAGAAGGTAGAACGCAAGAACAACTTACAATGAAACAGTGGCACACTTAGTGTAGGTTATATTCTGCAAGATTCAATAATGTCCAGCCTAGGTATTGTTTACTAGCCTAATAAAAAAAATTATTTCCAACTTTTGGGGACATTACACATGTGCTTATTTTCATATACATGAATCTAACTTGACTTTGTTAAGGGATAAATGCATGGAGTGGCAGGACTAGTTTCCCTTGTAACCCTGAGAGGTAACAGTTTCTACTTGATCAACGGGCTTACTTAGTTCTGTCAAACTAATGCATTCTTATCCCATTACGTGTAGGTACACTTGCTGATGGAAAAATTGTTTATAATGCTTAACAGAAGGTATTGATATTTTGATCACTGGTGCTCGCAATTGCATCCCTATCCTAGTGACATTTTACTAATCGTTACTGTTATCATTACAGTTTTTATGATAGTGATGGGGTCACTGGCGCACTTACTATTTGTGTGACTTAGACTTGTTATTTATGAGACAGTTAATTATCATGGTGTAAATGTTTTATGACTTGATTATGCCCTATCATATTCTTACTATATGGTTTTCGAGTTAGTATTATAATACATTGTAAAACATTTGGCTTAAATGTTCCATGGCATATTTCATATGCAATGGTCTTAGGTATTAAAGCCTAAGTTTAAACGATGCATAGTAGGGTTTATGCATACCACATGTATTGGAATTATATGGTAAAATATCATGTTATGAACTATAGGATTTTGGGTTTGGAGGACGTTAATGGGAACCAGGGTGGCGCCTTTAATGTGCGTTGGGAAAAATGGTAGCCCAGCTTAGGGTTTGGCTCAATGATGGGGTTTGGTTATTCGCAGCTTGGCTGCTTGCACTCTGCTCATGCACAGTTTGAAGAAATGTGATTTCCATGGATTGATAGGTATGCGATCGTTCTGTGTTATTAGAATAATCTGTTGGTTCAGTTGATTTAACATCACATACTTCTCATGGTTCCTTTCGCTTTGTGTTTGTAGATTGCAGATTGTAGTGAAGAAGTGGTATTTGTGGCTCTTGGATAGCGTTGTGAGAAAATACATGCCCATTCGGGTAAGCCTATTTTGTACAAGTGAAAACTTGTTCTCTCCTTTTTCTTAATGGTTATGATAGAGATGATACTCATCATGGTTGGATTCGCTTGGGTCTAGTTTGTAATGGATGTGTTTTGAGTTGGGGGTTTGACTATGTCTTAACAAACTCTACGTTTGAAAAGAGATAGGCTTGGGGATTTGTTGTTGGGGTTTTATTTCCTTTGGGCCTGAGCTTACAATGTATTGGGATGTATTTAAATGGTGATTCTAGGAAGCGAAGAGAGCTTGGGTAAATCCTCGACATGATCTGTATATTTTGTAATTAGTTTTTTGGTTATGTTTTATGTAACACCTCGATTTTGACCCTGTTGCGTTAAATATACATGATACATATGTTGTAAATAATCATGGTGAGGAGCTAAAGGAAAAGGCCCCAACATCGATTGGGTTATGTTATGTTTCGAATTGGAATGGTCACCGATGGTATATCAAGACATACGACATATATTAAATTGTGGCATCATGTAATTGTGCATTTTAATTAAATGAACCCGACGAGCTATGTTCACTACAACCGAATTGAAAAGGGCATGATTCCAAAGGATAAGGAGGGGGAATGTTGAAAATTGAGCCATGGGGGAAAATCCATGTGTCACCCCTCTCTTCACTCACCTTCCCTTGTCTCATCCAACCACCACCCTTAGTTGTTTTGCTATTAGATGGGGCATCTATTCACTAATAGACAGACCACTACGCCACGTTGTCATTCTCCCCATGCCTGCTCACTCTCCACGATGTGCCTTTTGGGTAGCGGATGGTCTGTCCACTAAGGGGATCGAGAGTCTATTCAGTTTCCTCACGTGGGCTGAGATAAAAGGATCCACGATCCGTTGTCCGGGGGTTTGTTCTCCCTTTTCACGGGGATTTCTAGCTTGCGGTGGGTTCTCCTCTACCTCACGGATTTGTTGGCTTGCGGATCAATTATTTCCTCTATTCATGCAGATTTTTGTGTCCTTCTCCACTATCATCAGACCTGTGTAACGATTCTGCTACTCTATTGTTGAGTCGTGACCATAATTCCATCCACAGTTTTGGTTGATTGCATCTTTTTCCCCCATGGATAGATTGGGAGTCTATTCCTTTTTCCATTCTCTGGTCTGTTTAATTTTCTCCAGCGATTGCATTGAGGATTGGGTGCTGTGGGCTCAGGGTTGCTCATGGGCTATTATTTGCCACAATTGTTGGACTGTGTTTTTCCCCTGTCAAAGCTTGAATAGTTTTTTGGTTGTATGCATGCAGTGGTTTTGTCCTTGGATTGCATTGGAGTGCAGAATGATGGCTTGTTGTGCTTGATAAACCTGGTGGGTTGGGAACCACATAGATAGAAATAGTGGGCTAGCTTTCTTCTCCACCACCCCTAAATAGCACTAGAAGGGAGATCAAGGTCTGAGGGACTGCGTTGTAGAGAAAGAACTGATTTCCTTGTGTTGGGTGTGTGTGGGTGTCCTAGAAGCCAGACTGGTTTTGGTGTAGGTGTCCTTAGCTCTTTAGTGAGCTCACCGGCTTAGCATTTAGCCATTCCCAGCTCCTAGATGGCATGATAAACCCAACTTGGTTGGCTTGGCTGATCTGTTGATCGCTTGATAAACCCAACTATGTTGGATTGGCTGAACTATGTACCCTTGTGGTGTTGTTATCCTTGGCTATGTGTAAGCCTATTAGTTCCTTATTCCTTGGGGAATCATGCCCAACTCAGGGGTGGCAGCATTGCTGAGAAATTAAGGAGCACACGAGCCTATGGTTGGGTGGAACATTGCAGCGACGTAGCTGGTTGCAGAACAAGTTCTTTATAAGATAAGTATTCTTTCCTAACTTGTGTTTTCAATCATATTTACCATTGATGAATGATGATGTACATGTTAAATGCTGATCTGTATATGCATGAGTCTTGATTGATATGTTGTTTGCTTCCACTATGTATGTGAATGACTAATGCATTGTAGTATGTTATATGTTTTTAAAGTATCCTGCTTCAGCATTATATGTATGTGTATGTTCATGTTCATGGGGCTAGATCCCTGGGTGATTTGATGTATCGTAGCGTCCTCTTCGCGGGTCGGAGGGTTGGGGACGCTACAGTGTGGTATCATAGCTCTAGTTGCAGCATGGGCCTGAATGGGCCATGAAAGATCAAATAGCAAAGGTAGGTTTCCCTCTGCCCAATAGCGATCAGGAAATTGTGGCAGGAAACTTCAGAAAATTTTCTAAGTGCCAGAATCATCAACCATCAGAATATGTTAGTGGTTCATGCGCCCGCTGTTGTGGAATCCTAGAGCACTGGTCTTTCGACAAGGAAAAGTTTTGACTACCGATGCTGGTGTGCTTCAGTTCACCGATAAAAAAAGAACAGTTGATTTGATAAGCGATGGATAGAAGATGGTCGAGCAGATGAAGCGGCAGGAGAAGGTAAAGAGAAAAATTTTGAAATTTTTTTCTAAGTCCAACCATTGATGATCAGAGGAAGATAGTTGTTTTCATCACCGATGGTTAGACGAGGGAACTACCGATGAACTACATCGAAAACATTTAACTGATTGTGCACCCACTATTGTGGTAGTCTAAGATACTATCCACCCGAAGGATAGTTGATCCAATGGCTGATGCGATGGAAGATAGAGGAGGAAATTTTTGAAATTTTTCTAAGTGTTGACTTCATCAGCCATTGGGAAATGTTAGTTGTCTAGGTTGCCGATGAACATGGGAAGGAATTAGTGGTTCAAGCACCACCGTTGCAGAAGCCTAGTGCACTAATCCTCTGATGAATACAAGTTTCGCTTACCAATTCCATGATGATTGTGTTTCAGTCGCCGATCAGAGGAGAATAGTCATTGTCATCACCGAAGAATAGCAGATGGAAAAGCTGATGCAGCGGAAGACAAGGTAAGAAGAAAATTCAAAATTTTCTCTAAGGCACAAGATCATCGGTCATTGAGAAATGTTAGTGGATTGGATCACCGATAGGAAAAGGTTCAATGAAGATGAACTGTAGTTGTGGCTGCCTAGTCAACTATCCATCCGATGCCACAATGAATAACTGCTCCGACCAATGACGAGTGCCTCATGGAGACCATAGTGACTTTGCTGCCCACCGTTGCAGCCATCTAAAGAATTGATCACCTAATGTTCTCTGAGCGCTAATGCCACAAAATACTAGTCGCTCTGACCACCGAGAAAGTCATGAACTAAGGAAGACATAGGAATATTGTGGGTCGCCATTGCGGAATCCGAAAGGACTAACCATGTGATGCGTAGGGCACCCGGCCATCGACGCAGCTGTTAGTATATGCTAGTGACAATGAAGTTCGGAATGATAGATGATTAAGGAACCGATTAGAAGAGAAATTTTAAAAGTATAAAGTCATTGGAAGAGTATTAACGTTCAGGCTGCCGATTGGACAGAATCAAAGGATCGTAAACCCACCATTGCGGCAGTCTAAAGCACTATCCACCCGATGGATAGTAGGCCCAAGAGCTGAAGTATGTCCGTGGAAACCATAGGAGGAACACTTTCCGTCGTTGTGGTTGCTCAAGGGACTATGCACCTGATCAACAGTCGATTTCCTCGCCGATGCAAATCGTAAGTTTAATTGGTTTACCACCGAAACGCCGAAAAGAAATAAGCAAATAGACTGCCGATGAACTAGGTGTTTTGACCACCGAAGAATCGAAAATATAGCTAGGAAGAGGTCCAATTGGGCCTAAGGAGATTTGGTTTTTTCGAAGGAATTTCTCATTAATTTTTCAAGTAGTTTTCAACTGTCTTTCAGTAGGTTTTCAGTAGATTTTAGTAGACTGTTCGTGGTCACAGGGCTGAAAAGAAAGAGAGAAAAAATAAATTTGTGTTTTAAGCAAAATTCTATTTTATGAATTTCCAAAAGAGGAAGGTAAGTAGTTTTGATTTATATTAATGACATGCATCTAACAGTTTGTCGCTAACACATTGCATAAACATAGACAACTTCCAAGAGCAGTACTCCAGAAAGAATAGTGTGGTAAAGCAAGAGGTGGTTCAGCCATGAGAACCCATGATGGGTATGATGCTTGGGATTCTTATGAGCAAGAAGAAGATGCCATGGGAGAAAATGTCCGTAATGGAAACGATGACATAGAGTCTAATGGAAGGAGATTCCATGGGACACCGTTTGAGGTTGCAGCCACCATGAGAAGCTTGGTTAAATACCAAGAAGAGCAGCATCAGTTGAATGCTGCCATATTGCAGAGTTTGATAGACTTGCAGAAAAAGATAGATTCTAGATGAGGTACATCAAGGCCTGAAGGCAGTAAGAGCAACACTAGGAGAAGGAGAAGGACTTCTATTGGATCATCTGATTCTGAAGAATCCAGTGGGGATACAAGTTCATATTCTCATAAAACAAAAAGAAGAAGGCACCATAGGAATCACTCTCGAGATGAATTTAATAAAGCTAAACCTTCTACGTTTGATGGTGAGATAAAGACGAGGCAAGAAGCTGAAGCTTGGCTTCATGGGATAAAGAAGTCCTTTCAAGTGTAGGATTATTCAGGAAACATGAAGGAAAGAGTTCCCATATTCAATCTAAATGGATGAGCATCCATTTGGTGGGAACACTTCAAGAAAGTAAAGATGATCAGTGAAAGGAAACTGAAGTGGAAATAGTTCAAGAAGTATTTCAGGCAGAAATACTTCTGTGGCAGGTATTATGATGACAAGATCAAGGAGTTCCATGAGCTGAGATTGGGACAAAATACCATGGATAAATATGCAAATAATTTCTTGGAATTGTTGAGGTACGTCCAGTATATCAAAGATGAAAAAGTGAAGATCCAGCAGTTTCTGAGTGGATTGCCTCAAGCCTACAAAGATAGAATTGAGTTTTATGAACTGAGAACTCTTGAAGAAGCCATAAGAAAGGATAAGTATTTCTATGAGCAAAGAAAAGGTAAAACTAATTACCATAAGGCTTGGACGGACAAGAAGAATGAGAAGTTTGGCCAAAGAAGGAAAGGTTTCAAACCTTCTAGGTTCAGGAATCAGCAGAAGCAGCCATCCCAAGCTGTGAGTAATCCAGTTGGAGTGACAAGTGGGAAGCATAAAGAGCCACATCATAATAAAGGTCCACTCAAATCTTGGAAATGTGAAGGACCCCACTTGCACAGATATTGTCCACTTGAGAATGAAAGTGCAAGGTCGGCTTATAACATCCAGGAAGCAAAAATAGTGGGTCAGGTAGCAAGGGCAGTCCCTAGAATTTATGCAGCCCTAGAGGACTGCTAGGCAGATCATCAATCAACTGTGGTTGAAGTTGTAGGTAAGATTGTTGAACGATTTGTTTCTATTTTGATTGACCCTGGTTCTACTCATAGTTATATCACTCCTAGGGTAGTGGATATTTGTGCTTTTAAGAAGGTAAAGCATGGGAAATCTTGGTTAGTTCAGCTAGCCACTGGGACTAAGAGAAAGGTCAGTGAAGTGGTAGAGAAATGTCCATTGATCATGAATGGATTGATCACTTATGTGGATCTGAATGTTCTACTGCTTGGTTCCTATGATGTTGTCATTGGAATGGATTGGTTAGAAGCTCACTGAGTGAAGCTTGATTGTTATAACAAGACTCTTGAATGCACAGATGAAGAAGGAAACCCAGTAGTGGTGAAAGGTATTCTGAAGGTAATTTCAGTAAGACAGGTTTCAGCAATGTAGCTAAAGAAGTTATGTAGGAATGGTTGCCAGTTGTATGTAGCTCATATTCTGGAACCAACAGGAGATGAAAATCCTAGGTTGGAGGACTATCATGTGTTATGGGAATTCAAGGATGTGTTTCCTGATGAGATTCCAGGGCTTCCTCCAAACAGGGACATTGATTTCAAAATTGAACTTATGCCAGGAGCAACACCAGTGTCCAAGACACCCTACAGGATGAGTACACCGGAGATGCTAGAGTTGAATATGCAACTACAAGAGTTGTTGGAAAATAAGTATATCCGACCGAGTGTGTCTCCTTGGGGAGAACCAGTTCTGTTTGTGAAGAAGAAAGATGCAGGTACACTTAGGTTATGTATTGATTACAGACAGTTCAACAAGGCTACTATGAAGAATAAATATCCTTTTCCTAGGATTGATGACCTCTTTGATCAAATGAGAGGAACAAAGGTATTTTCCAATATTTACTTGAGGTCTGGTTACCATCAGGTGAGAATCAAGGACGAAGACATTCATAAGAAAACATTCAGGGAAAGGTATGGGCATTATGAGTTTGTAGTGGTACCATTTGGTCTCACCAATTCACCAGCTACATTTATGTGCCTTATGAACAGTGTCTTCAGCAAGTATTTAGACAAGTTTGTTCTTGTTTTCCTTGATGACATTCTTGTTTATTCTAAGAATGAGGAAGAACATGAAAAGAATTTGAGATTAACATTGCAATTGCTTAGGGAACATCAGTTTTATGCAAAACCGAGCAAGTGTGACTTCTATAGAGATAGAATTCAGTATTTGGGTCACATTATCTCAGAAGAAGGTATATCAGTAGACCTTGAAAAGATTGAAGCCATTATGAATTGGCCTACTACAAGAAATGTGACAGATGTAAGATCTTTTATGGGACTTGCAGGATACTACAGGAGATTCATTGAGGGATTTTCCAAGGTTGCACATGCCATCACTTCTTTGCAAAAGAAGGGGGTGAAGTTCGAATGGACTTCGAAGTGTGAATAAAGCTTCCAGCGGTTGAAGAATCTTCTCACCAGTGTAGCAGTGTTGAAGTTTGCAGACCCAGAGAAATATTTTGTGGTATGTAGCGATGCATGCGGACAAGGGCTTGGAGGAGTCCTTATGCAGGACAACCATGTGATATGTTATGAATCAATAAAGCTGAAGGAGCATGGGAAGAACTATGCCACTCATGATTTAGAGCTTGCAGCCATAGTACATGCTCTCAAGATGTTGAGGCATTACTTGATGGGTAGAAGATTTGAACTCAGGACAGACCACTGTGGTTTGAAGTATTTGTTTGATCACCCTACTCTGAATGTTAGGCAAGCGAAATGGTTGGAATTTTTATGTGAGTTTGATTTCGAAATCAAGCACATAAAAGGAAAAGAAAAAAAAGTAGTGGATGCACTCAGCAGGAAGGTACAGGTAAAGGTTGAGCATCAACATCCAGCAGGTTTGTTGCAACCTTTGCCAGTTCCGAAATGTAAATGGGAAGTTATTTCCATGGATTTTATCACGGTATTGCCGATGAATTGGAGACAACATGATTCCATCATGGTTGTGGTAGACAAGTTGACAAAAGCAGCACATTTTATACCAGTGAAGTCCATGCATAAGACTGATGACATCGCAAAGATTTTCATGAAGGATATTTTCAAATTGCATGGATTGCCGAAGGCAATAGTTTCTGACAGGGATGTCAAGTTCACTTCCAATTTTTGGAAGGGATTGTTTGCGGATTTGCGTACAAAGCTAAACTATAGCACTGCATACCATCCTCAGACAGATGGGCAGACAGAGAGAGTTATTCAGGTGCTTGAAGATATGCTTTGCATGTATGTGACGGACAAACCAACCAAGTGGGAAGATTACTTACACTTGGTAGAGTTTGCTTATAACAATGGACAGTAAGCATCCTTGGGGATGAGTTCTTATGAAGCTTTGTATGGAAGAAGGTGTAGGACACCAGTGACTTGGGATAACCCAGTGAATAGGGTTGTGCTTGAACCAGAATTGCTCAAGGAAATGGAGCAATAGGTTGTAAAGATTAGGCATAATATGAAAGTAGCACATGATAGACAGAAAAGCTATGCAGATAAGCATAGAATGAATAGGGAGTTCAGTGTTGGGGATCATGTTTACCTCAGAGTGAAAGCAAAGAAAAGTTCCTTGAAGCTTGGAAGTTGTGCCAAGCTATCACCTAGATAGAGTGGGTCATTTTAAGTGCTTGAAAGAATAGGTCCTGTTGCATATAGACTTGCATTGCCTGCTGGTACGAGAGCTCATAATGTTTTTCATGTTTCTTTGCTTAAGAAATATATACATGATCCTAACCATGTGATAAATTGGGATGTGATTCAGGTGGAACCTGAGGGAGAGTTCCAAATCGAGCCAATGCGCATCCTCAATAGGAAGGTCACAATTCTCCGGAACCAAGCCATAGGGCAAGTAAAGGTGCAATGGGAGCACTACAGACTCGAAGAGGCTACGTGGGCGCTGGAGGATGCCATGTGATTAGCACATCCATTTTTGTTCAATCCTGCAGAACACTGAGGCGGTACCAGTGTAACATTTTGTTCAAATTTTGTAAAGCACTAAGGGCAATGCTATTGAAGGGGGAGGGGAATGTAACACCCTGGTTTTGACCCCCTTTGCGTTAAATATACATGATACATATGTTGTAAATAATCATGGTGACGAGCTAAAGGGAAATGCTCCACCATTGATTTGGTTATGTTATGTTCTGGATTGGAATGGTCACCGATGGTATATCGGGACATACGACATATATTAAATTGTGCCATCATGTAATTGTGCATTTTAATTAAATGAAACCAACTTGCTATGTTCACTACAACCGAATTGAAAAGGGCATGATTCCAAAGGATAAGGAGGGGGAATGTTGAACATTGAGACATGGGGGAAAAGCCATGTGTCACCCCTCTCTTCACTCACCTTCCCTTGTCTCATCCAACCACCACCCTTATTTGTTCTGCTGTTAGTTGGGGCATCTATTCGATGAAAGACAGACCACTACGCCACATTGTTATTCTCCCCATGCCTGCTTACTCTCCACGACGTGCCTTTTGGGTAGCAGATGGTCTATCCACTAGGGGGATCAAGAGTCTGTTCAGTTTCCTCATGCATAATGAGATAAAAGGATCCAAGATTTGTTGTCTAGGGGTTTGCTCTCCCTTTTCACAAGGATTGCTAGCTTGTAATGGGTTCTCCTCTGCCTCATGGATTTTTTGGCTTGTGGATCGATTCTTTCCTCTGTTCACGCATAGTTTTGTGTCCTTCTCCACTATGATCAGACCTGTGTAACGATTCTGCTACTCTATTGTTGAGTCGTGACCGTAATTCCATTCACAGTTTTGGTTGACTGCGTCTTTTTCACCCACGTATAGATTGGGAGTCTGTTCCTTTTCCAATTATTTGGTCTATGTAATTTTCTCCAGTGATTGCATTGAGGATTGGGTGCTGTGGTCTCAGGGTTGCTCATGGGCTGTTATTTGCCACGATTGCTGGACTGTATTTTTCCCTTGTCAAAGCTTGAATAGTTGTTTGGTTGTATGCATGCAGTGGTTTTTTCCTTAGACTACATTGGAGTGGTAAATGAGGGCCTGTTGTGATTGATAAACCTGGTGGGTTGGGAACCACGCATATAGAGCTAGTGGGCTAGCTTTCTTCTCCACCACCCCTGAATAGCACTGGAAGGGAGATCAGGGTTTGAGGGACTGTGTTGCAGAGAAAGAACTTATTTCCTTGTGTTGGGTGTGTGTGGGTGTCCTAGAAGCTAGACTGGTTTTGGTGTAGGTGTCCTTATCTCTTCAGTGAGCTCACCAGCTTATCATTTAGCCTTTCCCATCTCTTGGATGGCCTAATAAACCCAACTTGGTTGTCTTGGCTAATCTGTTGTTCGCCTGATAAACCCAATTGTGTTGGCTTGGTTGAACTGTGTACCCTTGTGGTGTTGTTATCCTTGGCTCTGTGTAAGCCTGTTAGTTCCTTATTCCTTAGGGAATCATGCCTGGCTCAGGGGTGGCAGCATTGTTGAGGGATTAAGAAGAACGTGGGCCTATGGTTGGGTGGAATGTTGCAGCGATGTAGATGGTTGAACAAGTTCTTTATAAGATAAGTATTCTTGCCTAACTTGTGTTTGGAAGCATATTTACCGTTGATGAATGATGATGTACATGTTAAATGCTGATCTGTATATGCGTGAGTGTTGATTGATATGTTGTTTGCTTACACTATGTATATGAATGACTAATGCATCATAGTATGTTTTATGTTTTTAAAGTATACTACTTTAGCATTATATGTATGTGTATGTTCATGTTCATGGGGCTAGATACCCAGGTGATTTGATGTATCGTAGCATCCTCTTCGCTGGTCGGAGGGTCGGGGACGTTACATTTTATGCAATGGGAAGCACCATTTCTTACAATGGCACAATGGACAAAGGTAACGACTGTGTAAACATGTTAACAAATTTATAAAGATTGTGTTTATATTTTTATGCTACGTCGATTTCAATGGTTGTTAATTCGTGAACTATGTGGATTTTGCATTCATTGTAGGCATTGGTTTTGTGATAATGACTTGTGTGATAGCATTATGGTTTTGGGGCCATGTTCAAATGGGTTGGTGTTTCCCTCCCTCGTAGCTATGATAGTATACTTTATGTTTAAGATTTTGTTATGTAATAAGAAGTGGGGGTTGTTTGTGTGTAACCCCACGACTATCCATCGTTACTGTTGGTAAATGTTGATAGGGTTATAATATTTGGAAAAGTTGAATTATTATAATGTGTTGATTATGTAAAGGGCCGAGTGCCATATATTAAAGCATATGTATTTTTATTTGGGTCTTTCGACCACTGCCTAGAGAGTTTGTTTTATTGTTTACAACCTGCCTATAGGAAATATAGCATGGCCTTATAAATTATTAAAAGACCCTATAGAATTCGTTCCTAGTTCATTTGATATGATGATGGTTTAGATTTGTATGGGTTGTGATTTGGGCTTAAACGCCCACATGAGTCGATCCTGTGACCTCTGTGTAATTATGTTTGGTTTAAATAAATACTGTAGATTCTATTTTTTTAATTGATTACTGTAAATGGTATTACGTTTATTTGTGAACGGTTCTGTAAATAATATTATGGTTGTTTTTATTTATGCAGAGAGTTTTGTTTATGGCTTGTGGTATATATTATGATTCGTTGTTATTTAAGGGTTTGATTTGTTGTTTAAGCAATGGGTTATTTATGTGTATAATTTGTATCTTGTATATCGAATTCATGGATGCAGTTGATAGTAATAATATAATTTGTGGACCATGAGATGTTCTCGATACTTTGACTATTGACTTGATTTATGATAATATTTGATAAATGCAAAATATTTACACAAACCTTGAGAGGTATTGGTTCATTTTTATCTTAGCTTTAGTATGTGTAGTTTATGGCTATTCTTAGATGTGTTTATAGTGTTGATAATTTAGAATTATATTTATGTTTTATA
>LPNX010927686.1:179416-208081 GCA_001517045.1 Pseudotsuga menziesii
ACATGGCTCTCCTGACAATATGAAATATGTCGGTAGAGTACACAGGTAAATGAACATCTATGTACTTATTCGAAATAAATTTTAGGCTATTGAGAAAGTACATAAGTAAAACTAAAAGTAGAAAACCCTTGATAAATCTTTAAACAGGAATTAAATTAACCTAGGGTTTTGATAAAAAAATGTAAACCCTAAAAGAATTTTGACAAGAAAATAAAAGTACATAGGGTTAGGAATATAATATAAACACTTTCTTAATCTAGCCAGCACTTAATCTGGATAATGAAATAGGTATTCAAGAACCTCATACTCGAAAATTGAAGCTCTTCCAATTGTTGAAACATGCACACTCAATTCCCTAGCATTAACAATTCATAGAAAGATCTGACTCTGTATAGATGACTGAATCACTTGGGAACTACCACGTTCCACCCAACCATGACCCAAAACCATTCCTAGTTTAAATTCGGAGCCCCCCGAGATGGTTCCAACATGCAAGTAGCTTAGAGCTCCTAAGGTAAGGCTTCCCTAACTGGTATATCAAGTATGGATCAGCTCTTCTTTTTCATCTTAGGAAAATGTTCTCCAAGAAATATCTTGAGAATAATCAGGAAGAATAATGACTCCAAAAAGATGGAAAAGATCCCCAAGCCTCTCCTTGGCTTCAGACTTTATAGACATACCTTTCAGTCAAAGGAGCAATTAAATCAAGAATCACTTCATTTCTTGATTTAACCATTTTTATTTAATTTAGTACTTTTAATATTTTAACTTAGGAACTTTCAACTAGCTCCTAATTAGACTTTTATAGGTATTATAATATTTAATCTTTATCTTAGTAGTAATAATAATAGATGGAAATTTTCCTTCTTTCTTACATTATTAATATTATTACTATGTGTACTCTTTATACATACTCTGTATAAAATATATAATAATATATTATTTGTTAACATTTGTCTTAGGGTATCACATATTGTGATCCTTAGACTTATGACACTTTCTTCATTAAGGTAATCAGGTAGATGGTTAGGTCTACTAGGCTAGGTAACTCTAAACATCCTTGCATGTTGGATTCCCTCATATAACATGGTATTTCTTCAGTACTTGATGAGAATACATAAATTTGAAATTTCATTTAATCACTTATAAATAAGTCAGATGCGATCAATATTTTTCTTGAGTCATTTTCACTCGGGAATCATTAATTATTTTCAGTGACTCCTAGAGCTTACGAGAGCCCATAGTCAACGCTAAAAATAGGGAGTTACAAACATAGTGCAATTCCAGAGCTACTCGCTCAACACTAATGCTTGGATGTACTTGTAGGACACACCTAGGGATACAATGGCCAAGGATCCAATGTTCCAGATCTTATGCTCAACATCAACATGGAAAGCTCTAGGTCTATGCCCAACACTTCTGAATTATATTTTCATGTGTTCCATAGCTTCATGCTCAACACAAATGTCTCAAAACTCATGTGCTTTAGAGCTTCTTTCTCAACAAAAATATAAGTACTCGTGTGCTCTAGAGCTTCTTGCTCAGTACAAAACATCAATTTACCCATGTGCTCTAGAGATCCTCGCTCAACACAAAACATCTTATCAATCATGTGCTTCAGGGTCCATGCCCAACTGTAATGCCCCGGTTTTGACCCCGTTACATTAAATGTACATGATTTATATATTGTAAAGGATCATGGTGTGGAGCTAAAGGCCAAGGCCCCACCATTGACCAGTTATGCTATGTTTTGGATTTAAATTTTTCACCGATGGTATATCGGGGCATGCGGCATATATTATGTTGGTCATCATGTAAATATGCATCTTTAATTAATTAAATGAATCAGACCAGCTATGATCGTGGCAAATAAAATGAGAAAGGGGCATGATATTCACAAGGATAAGGATGTGGGGGAATTTGTTTAACCTTGGACAATGAGAGAAAAACCCATGTGTCATCTTCCCTTGTCTTATTCCAACCACCTTCATTGAGAATGGCTGGTGGTGGTTGAAGCAGTTATGATCTTTGGGAGTGCGGTGGCAGGAATGTCAGTCCTCACCCACACGCACAATCCACCCTAGTTGACTTCACTATGGCTGGGAAAAAACGACTATCATCACTCATGAAGGAAATTCAAATCTTCCCACGACTGTGCTGAAGGCTCACGCACTTCCAATTCGTGTCCTTCCTGTTGTTTGTTCATCCATGGGCAAAAACAGAGCTGTTTTTCCTCATGCAAGACCTCCATTGTCTGTCCATTCCTCACAGGGTTGGATTGTTTTCCACGCACAGGTATTCTTCTATTTTTGGGCTCACATAGCGAGCTGAGAGATGTGCGTTTTCACCCATGATTTCCTGAGAAGATCCATTCACGTCCTCAGCTGTATGTTCTCCTTACAGACCGGTATGGGTGTGTAATTTCTATCATTTTAATGCTGAGTTTAGAACTGTTGTTCTTCCCCCATGCTCACTGTTTTTTTGGGACTATGTAATTCGATTGTTGGGAGTCGTTTTGGCCATGAGAGGGCCAAGAACGACTCAGAAATCGTCCCCCCTGTTCAGCTGTAATTTCTGAGTGATTGCATACGTGCAATTGTTGGTCTTCAGACTGTGTAAGGAGCAGGGATGGGGGTTTAGTTTTTCTTGATAAACCTGGTGGCTAGAAACCACACAAACAACGATAGCTGGCTAGATTTCTTCTCCACAACCCATGAATAGCACTGGAAGGGAATGCAGTGCCTGAGGGACTGTGTAGCAGAGAAGGGACTGATTCCTTATGTTGGGTGTGTGTGGGTGTCTTAGAAGCCAAGCTAGTTCTAGTGTAGGTGTTCTTGGCTCTGTAATGAGCTCACCAGCTTAGCATTGAGCCTTTCCCACTCCTTGATGGCCTGATAAACCCAACTTTGTTGGATTGGCTGTGTGATTTGGTATCCTTGGCTATGTGTAAGCCTGCTTGTCCCCTTATTCCTTGGAGAATCATGCCCAGCTCGGGGGTGGCAATGTTGCTGAGAGATTAAGGAGCACGCTTGCCTATGTTTGGGTGGAATGTTGTAGCGACGTAGCTAGTTGCGGAACGAATTCATCATAAGATAAGTAATCTTGTGTAATTTACTTCTGAATTCTTAATTCCTGTTAATGAATGAAATGAACATGTTGAAGGAATGCTTGTTTGATTGTCTATTGCTTCCGTTGTGTGTATGTGATAAATAATTGCATCTATGTGTGAGAATCAATTGCCTTTGTGCATATCATACTACAATGCATTCCCTTTCAGCATTCTGTTTATGCAATTTTATGCCTGTACATGTTCATGAGGCTCTTAGCCCAGTCGGATAAAGCATGGGCCGCTTCCTCTTCGCTGGTCGGAGGCATGGGGACGTGACACCAACACAAAGTAAACACACACACACACACACACACATATATATATATATCCTATGCAATTGGATTACGCCCAGTATATCAAAAAATCATCATGTTCATATACAATGTGGTCTTCGACCTAAATATATCAAAATAAAACATCAAGGTAACATCATAATCAATGGGGCTCATGCCCATTAGTGTTAGGTCCAAAATTCAGGATATTACATCCCTCCCCCGCTTAGAACAACACCATCCTTGGTGTTTTAGGGACTCATAATGACATCATGAAACAAGGTGGGGTAAGCCTTTCTCATGGTGGCTTCATTCTCCCAAGTAGCCTCATCAAATTCGAAGTGCTTCCATTTTAATTTAAACTGGACTATGGTGTGCTTCTCGACTTGCACCTCTCTCTTTCCCAATATATGAAGACGTTCAGGGGAAAACTACCCTTCAGGTTCCACCTATAATAAGGACCAATCAACCACATGTTTGGTATCATAAACATATTTCTTTAATAATGATGCATAGAAAACATGATGGACTCTTATGTACACAGGTAACACTAGTTCATATGCCATTATCCCTCTCTTGGCCAGTATTTCAAAGGGTCCGCAAAACCTAGGTGCTAAATTACCACAACTTCCCAAGATCAATGAGCTCTGTTTTGCTTTTACTTTCAAGTAGACATGGTTGCCTATTTGATAATATTTATATTTTCTTTTCTTATCCGCGTACCTTTTTTGGTGGTATTGTGCTTCTTTAAGGTTCACCTTGACCTTGATAACCAACTGTTCCAAGTCCTTTAATAAATCAGGCCCTAACATGAGTTGATCCACCGGGCTATCCCAAGTAATCGGCGTTATACACTTCCATCCATAGTGTACCTCAAAGGGACTCATCTTGGTGGAAGTTTGGTAACTGTTGTTATACACAAACTCTGTGAGATGTAGGTAGTCTTCCCACTTGGTGGGTTTTTTCTTGACATACATCCTAAGCATGTCCTTAACAATTTGGTTTACCCTTTCTGTCTTCCCGTCTGTCTGCGGGTGATAAGCGGTACTAAAGTTCAACTGCGTCTCTAATCCAGAGAATAAATATCTCCAAAATTTTTTGGTAAACTTTGTATCTCGATCTGAGATGATTTCCTTGGGTATCCCATGAAATCTAAATATCTGCTTCAAGAAGATATTGGCAATGTGTACTACCTTGTGGGTCAACTTCACTTGAATGAAGTGTGCTTCTTTTGACAATTTTTAAACTACTACAAAGATAGAATCATTTTGTTTCTTACTTTTCAGTAGACCGATGATAAAATCCATAACAATGACCTCCCACTTTCATTCCTGAATGGGTAGTGGATGCAGCAATCCTGAAGGATGCTAATGCGCAGCTCTGACTAGCTGACATTCCTGACATTTCACGATAAACATCGCAATGTCGACCTTTAAATTAGGCCAAAAAAGTGTCTCTTAATGGTGGATATCATATTTTGATATCCTGGATGCCTCGAGTAGGGTGTCCGATGAAATTCCATGAGGATTCCGGACCAAATTTCCCCTCCTTCTAGAACGTAAAATCTCTCCTTAAACCATAGCAGTCCTGATTCGTCTACCTTGTACTCTTTTTGTTGTTGAAACAATATGTCCCCTTGGACTTTCTTGAGGATTTCTACATAGAAAGGGTCAACTCTATTGGCCGTTCTAATCCTCTCGTGCAAATCCAAATCGGTTTGAATTAAAGTCACCTCATATATCATATGAGTTCGTTGACTCAAAGCATCGACAATATTGTTCTCTTTTCCTTTAATATGCTTTAGATTGAAATGGTACTCGCTAAGGAAAGGAAACCATCTAGCTTTCTTAGCATTCATATTCAGTTGCTCGAATAAATACTTCAGACTCATATTGTCTATCTTCAGAAGGAAATTCCTTCCCATGAGGTAGTGCCTCCACATCTTCAATGCATGAATGATGGTAGCTAACTCGAGATCATGTGTGGGGTAATTCTACTCATGTTATTTTAACATCCGCAATTCATAACAGATCTCATAATCGTTTTGCAAGAGGACTCCTCCAAGCCCTTCCTTGCTTGCATCGATGCAAACAATGAAATCCCCATCAGGATCTGCAATTCGTAGTATCGGTGCGGTCGTCAAAAGATGCTTAAGATTTTGAAAAATTTCCTTGCACTTGGTCATCCATAAGAACTTATTTTCCTTCTTTTGCAAAGCGATCATGGGACAAGATATTCTCGAGAAGTTCTCAATGAAATTATGATAATATCCGTCTAATCCCAAAAAGGACCTAGTGTCGATGACACTAGTAGGGGTAGGACAATATTCTATGGCTCTAATATTTTTTGAGTCCAAAACTATACATGTCTCAGAGATAATGTGACCCAAGTACAATATCTGTGGTTTGTAAAAATCACATTTACTAAACTTGGTGCATAATCGGTGTTCTCGTAACACCCGTACTACTATGCAAAGGTGTTCCTTGTGTTCCTCTTTACTCTTAGAGTAAACTAGGATGTCATCTATAAAGAACAAAACAAATTTATCAAGATCTTTACTGAATATACTGTTAATCATACACATAAAATTTGCTGGTGCATTGGTCAACCCGAACGACATTACGACAAACACATAGTGCTCGTACCTTGTACGAAAGGAGGTTTTGTGAATATACTCGTAATGAATCCTTACCTGATGGTACCCATATCACAAGTCAATCTTTTAAATATCTTGGCTTCTCCTACTTGATCGTACAAGTCATCAATCCTAGGGAGTGAGTAACGGTTCTAGATAGTAATCTTGTTAAGCTAACGGTAATCAATGCACATCTGCATCGTACCATCCTTCTTCTTTACAGAAAGTATCGGTGCTCCCCAAGGGGACACACTTGGTCAGATATATCATTTTTCTATCAAGTCCTGCAACTACAGTTTGAGTTTTGCCAACTCGGGTTCACTCATGCAGTAAGGGGATTTTGAAATGGGAACTGATCCTAGTGTTAGTTCTATGGAGAATTATAGGTCTCGCTTCGGAGGTAATCTAGGGATTTCTTTAGGGAATACATCCTTAAATTCTACAAGAATGAAAAATTCTGGTATGTGTTGATCTCTTTCATCCTTTGTGTCTTAGATATTTACTGCAAACAACTTGCAGCCTTTTCTAATGCTCTTCTTTCCTTGTAAGGTAGATATTTTCCTTATCGAAACTTTCTTTGGTATGCCTTGAATCTTCACTTGATTCCCTTGGCTATCTGTACACAAGATTGACTTATGTAAGGAATCGAGCATGTCATCGTGCTATTCCAACCAGTGCATGCTGATAAGTATATGATATGATCCTAAATGTAAGATTTTCATTTTTACTTTCGTAGGATAACCATTTAGGTTTACCTCACAATATTTAAATATTTGCGAAACTTTCTATTTCGTACTTGTGGCTAATTGTACTAGCCAAGGTTTATCAAGTTTTACTTTTCCTAATTTACATTCATCAATAATTTTAGGTGATACATAGATCCAGAAAGCACCGGGGTCAATCACTATTGAAATATAAGTGTTCAAGATCTTACCTTTTATCTCAACTATGGTATCCTGATGGTTTTCCTGTCAGCCATCCAAGGATGCATAAATTCGTGGTGTTCTAGTTATGTCCTCTACCCTTGGTTCATCTTGTAAGTTGTGCAAGACCTATCTGTTCTTGTTCTTACAATCTCGGGTATAATGAGTCCCACTGCATTTTCAACATTTTATCTATAGCATGGTAGCATTGGCTCCCCCGGCTGCTACTAGCTTGTTAGCATTTGGAGTTGGTACATATGGTTTTGTACCTGATTTGTTGAAGTTCTTGTTCGCTGGAAAACTATTGTTATATTTCCTGTACAAGGGTTTTTTTAAACCTAGTTTGTGGTTCTCAAAGAATTTCTTAGACTTGTATCAGTTTCTGTTCATGTTCTCTTGCCTTAGTTCTCCATGCTCATATCATAGACTACCTTTTTGCAATGTGGTGTCCAAGGTCTTAGGCATGTTGAATTCAATCCTTTCCAAAAAGTTGGGAGGAAGACATCCTAAAAACTGCTAGATCTTTACCTTTTCATCCTTGATGTATGGTACATAGTGTAACAGATCTAGAAATCTGTTAAAAAAACCATCCATAGTCATGGATCCCATACATAACTCGTGAAACTCATTCACCTTTCTGTCGAAGAACCTTTTGGACATATATTTTTCTTGAAAGATATTGCGGAATTTATTCCAGTGTATTGCTCTTACCTTATCTTTCTTGGTATGTTTCAAGTCTCTTCACCATCTCGCTACTTTTCCATTTAAATTGTAGATGGCCAGTCAAGCCTTCCTTTTGCTAGAGTAGTTATGAAATCAGAAATATTTTCTCATACCCAACAACCATTCTTCATATTTCTTCCCTGAGCTCACCTCTCCTTCATAGGTTGGAGCTCTTATTTTTCTAAACTCCCCCTGGAGATTGTCATCACTTATTTGGTTCCTTCTGCATGGAGAAAGAGAGTCCTCACTTGAAGGGTTGTGATATTTTCCTTTTGGAGGTTTAAGGGTATGTTCCTCTTCTATTTATTCTCTTGGGCTGCTGGTCCGTTTATAATAAGGTTCCTTCTTGAACTTGATTGTGGAATGAATGGGTTTCCCCTATGGGCTTCCTCTCGTCATATTTCGCAGCAATGCTTCATTGATTGCTTGATGTTACTTTCTTTCATTTAGATTGTCATCTCTGAAAATTTGAAAGTATGCTTGAAGACTTTGTATGGTTTTCATAATTTCAGAATTCAATTCCACCACCAGTTCTGCTTCCTGGGTGGGGGTATTTGATTTCCCTTGCCGGCTGTTATCTTCTTCAGTGTTCATGATCTGATCTGTTCTATAAAAATTCTTGAAATTGCAAATTTTTAATAACAAGAAAAATTTATGTTAGTTAAAAAAATTTAAAACATACTTTATTTTAGTTGCAATGAATTTCTTGTATGCCCATTAGGTCTCTTACTGTTGAAACTGGGCTCCGATACCACTTGTACTGTCCCCAAAACTTAATTTTTTTTTATTCGGCTAGTCAAAACTACCTATGCTGGACATTAATTGAACTTTGTGAAGTGTGTTATACTCTGATTGTACTTTTTTTTTTCGTAAGCTGTTCTTACATCTTGTTTCCATATTTCTCGATGAGGTTTATTAATATGTTACATATATTGTTGTGATGTTGATTTCTATTTTTTACTTTGGTTACACATTGATGTGTAAGTTAGTTAATTGTTTGCATACTTTATTGTTTATTAACATGTGCTTACGGTCATATACATGAATCTAACTTGACTTTGTTAATGGATAAAGGGGTGGAGTAGTGGGACTAGTTTCCCTTGTAACCCTGAGAGGTAACCGTTTCTACTTGATACAATGGGTTTACTTAGTTATGTCGAACTAATGCGTTCTTGTCCCGTTACATGCAGGTACGCTTGGCGACAGAAAACTTGTTTATAATGCTTAACGAAAGGTATTGATCTTTTGATCACGAGTGCTCGCATTTGCAGCCCTATCCTTGTGACATTGTACTAATAGTTATTGTTATCATTATGGTTTTTATGATAGTGACGGGGTCATTATCACACTTACTATTTGCGTGACTCAGACTTGTTATTTACGAGACACTTAATTATCATGGTGTAAATGTTTTATGACTTGAATATTCACTATCATCTTCTTACTATATGGTTTTAGAGCTAGTATTTAAAACATTATAAAACCTTTGGCTTAAACGTTCCATGGCATATTTCATATGCCATGGTCTTACAGCTTAAATCCTAATTTTAAACAATGCATAGTAGGGTTTATGCACACCACATGTATTGGAATTATATGGTAAAATATTGCGTTATGAAATATAGGAGTTTGGGTTTGGAGGATGTTAATGGGAACCAGGGTGTCGCCTGTAATGCGCATTGGGAAAAGTGGCAGCCCAGCTTAGGGCTTGGCTCAACTATGGGTTTTTTTTATTTGTAGCTTGGCTGCTTGCACTCTTCTCTTACGTAGTATGAATAAATGTGATTTCCATGGATTGGCATGTATGTCATCATTATGTGTTATTAGCATAATTTGTTAGTTTAGTTGATTTAACATCACATACTTCTCATGGTGCATTTCGCTCTATGTTTGCAGAGTGTAGCGAAGAAGTGGAATTCGTGGTTCGTCGATAGCATTGTGGGAAAATCCATGCGCATTAAGGTAATCCTGCTTTGTACAAGTGAAAATGTGTTCCCTCCTTTTTCTTAATGGTTACGATAGAGATGATACTCGTCATGGTTGGATTCACTTGGGTTTGGTTTGTAATGGGTATGTTTTGGGTTGGGGGTTTGACTACGTCCTAATGAACTCTACATTTGAAAAGCGACAAGCTTGGGAATTTGTTTTAGGGGCTTGATTTCCTTTGGGCCTAAGCTTACAATGTATTGGGATGTATTTAAATGGTGATTTTGGGCAGCAAAGAGAGCTTGGTTAAACCCTCAACAGGCTTTGTATATTTTGTAATTAGTGTTTTGGTTATGTTTTATGAAATGGGTAGCACCATTTCTTGCAATGGTGCAATTCCCGAAGGTAACGACCATGTAAACTTGTAATGAATTTATAAATATTGTGTTTATATTTTTATGCTGCATCGATTTCAATGGTTGTCAATTTGTGGACTGTGTGGGTTTTGCATTCATTGTATGCATTGATTTTGTGAGGATCACTTGTGTGACTACGTTATGGCTTTGGGGCTATGCCAAACGGCATTGGCATTTCTCGCCCTCGTAGCTATGATAGCATACTTTATGTTTAAGTTTTTGTTATGTAAGAAGAACTGGGTTTGTCTGTGTGTAACCCTGTGACTAGCCACAGTCGCTCTTCATAAACATTGACAGGGTTATAATATTTGGAAAAGTTGAATTATTATAATGTGTTGATTTTGTAAAGGGTCGAGGGCCATAGATTACAATGTATGTATTTTTATTTGGGTCTTTCGACCACTGTGTAGAGAGTTTGTTTTATTGTTTACAGCCTGCGTGTAGGAAATATAGTGTGGCCTTATAAATTATTAAAAGACCCTACAGGATTTGATCTTGGGTCGTTTTCTACGATGAGGGTTTACATTTATATGGGTTACGATTTGGGCTTAAACACCCACAGGAGTCGATCCTGTGACCTCTATGTAATTATGTTTGGTTTAAATGAATATTTTAGATGTTATTTGGTTTTTAATTGATTACTGTAAATGGTATTACGTTTATTAGTGATCGATTTTGTAAATGATAATATGGTTGTTTTTATTTATGCAAAGAGTTTTGTTTATGGATTGTGGTTTATATTACGATTCATTGTTATTTAAGGATTTGATTGGTTGTTTAAGAAATGGGTTATTTATGTGTATAATTTGTATCTTGTATATCGAATTAATGGATGTAGTTGATAGTAATAGTATAATTTGTGTACCATGTGTTAGGATTATTAATCCTCCCTTGTCCAATTTGGTCATATGTCTAAATCAGGAGTCATGTCTAAATCGGGAGTCCATCTAGTCTATTTTTAGTCACTAGCACCATTGGGTCCACTTGGCCTAATTGGGGCACATGTTCTAGTTACTAAAGTGTGGGGAACACTAATTGGGACACATGTTCCAGTTACTATAGTGTGGGGAACACTAATTGATCCCTACTTCCAGTGATTGGACTTGCATGCATCAATTTAGGAGCCTCCTAGAATAATCCCTACAATTTAGGAGCCACTGGGAGTGTCGATACCAACCAAGGTCAGTTGAGTTGAGTTGGTGACTAGTCAAGCTCAGTTAGGAGTCAGTTAGATTCAGTTCTAGTCCTCTACATTCAATTAGTGCTATGTTTTCATGGCTACATGCACAAGAGGCGCATTCCTCACCTACCATAGTCACTAGGCTTATAACACTGAATTAAACACTTGATTTGTGATTTAGAACTCTGATGAACTCCAATATTGATTTAAACAAGGTTAGTTAACTATTCAATCCTTCGATAATGATTTAGACAAGGTCAGTTAACCATTCAGTCAAGTAGAGTCTAACCAATTCAAATTTAGTCACATGGATTTAAATTGCATGTGGATATTTAGCCATTGTATTACATTATAATTATTATCCAATTACTTTTGATTAATGAAAGCATTCACAGCTGCAAGCCTTTTGTATTGTTTCATTCTTTAATTCTTGAGTAAAATTGTGTGATCTATTTTGTGAGTTGTGTGTTGATCCATAGATCTATGTGCTCAATTATAAATGTTATCAGAGCCTCTACAAGACAAGTCACTTCTCCTCCTCAGATCTCCTACTGGATCATTGTTTTGAGCAATATTTCTCCTTCCAACACTACACCAAAAGTTGAAGGTTTACCACTTAATACCCCAAGTTAAGGAATTGTTGATCAAGATTGTTTGATCAACTATGCTAGTGTTGAGTCCTGGAAATTTGCAGGAAACAATAGAAAGGGATTCTCCCCAGTCAACGTTCGCAACAAGCCCATGACTGTTTGTTGTAGGGAATCCGTCCGATTTGCGGTCCAGCTACCATAGGTCAAGTAACAAAAATAAAAGGTTTTACCGGTTGCGGCCCGATCCACCGTGTATATTTTTGTGTTTTTAGTTTTAAGTATGATATGCAAGTGCCTATCTAACATGCAGATTGATGTAGAATATGAGGAGTGGTCACAATGTGATGTGCAGATTCTTACCTCTCGTCTTAAACTCTCTCGCATCTAAATCACACACAACAAGAAAATAAAACTAACTACCTAACCTATCCCTAGGGAGCAAGATTATCATTCATTAATGAGTAATGTATTTTGTACATGGATCTTGAAAAATCACAGATAGCTGATACTTCTTTCAAAACACATGAACATTTAAAGTTATTTGAACAACCAGATAGCCAATTGTTTATGAACAACATTCATTCCTCATAGTGGAAATTATCATAAAATAAACCAGAGAACATTCATACAAGAACACAGGTTCAAAGAGTTAGAACGATCTCACAGTTAATGGACACAAAGCTAAAAACAAAATAGTTCCTCTTCAACAAGTCCATAGCACAACATTTGAACATTCCACCAAGCTTTCTCCAACAAGCAAATTGTAATTATCTATTGCAAAAGGAAATACTTCTTCTTACAATATGTCTTCACAAATCTAACTGGGAAAAAGTTCCTCTCTTATCTAAATCTTCTATATTTATACAAAAGGACAAAATTGTTGGGCTATCCACAAATGACTCTTGGGATTCCCCAACTCTTCACCTCCTACACTTTTCTTTCATTAAGTGTTTACAGAATGTACAATATATTACAACAAAACAAATAAAGCGCTTATGAGGAGGGTCCTGCTTGACTATTCAAAAACTTCTTCCATGCTACAGCCTCTCAGGAAATGCTTTCGAACTCCAAAGGTTCTAAGAAATGAATATTAATTTCAAATTTAGCAACCTGGTTTCTTATTACTTCTATTATGGATGCGCTTAGGTGAAGTTGGTCTTCTAGCAACTGCACACTAAATTTGCAATGAGCTACTTCATTCCTCAGGGTCTGCTCGTCTAGGGCTTTGATGCGTTGGATCCTTTGTCCATCCTCTTGATATCTTCTTTGCAACGTCTCCAAAAATAGGCTATGGTATGGAAAGGTATCCATTCTTTGCTCAGCTTCAACCTAGTGTAGAAATTCTAAAGCCTTGATGGTATAAGGAATTTCATAAACTGGCTAAGGATCTAGGCACACAATTAACCTCACAGAGAATTGTAGAGAATTAGCATAATGAGAGAATAAGAAGAATTAATGAACACACATTAATGAATGATCAATAAAATGATAACTGATATTATTACATAGGCAATACATCCTTATAAAGGAAAAAGGAGTTGCATGAAGACAACTCAAGCTAGCTCATAAAGCAGGCTTACTAATTATGATAAACCCCATAGTTGACTAAAGCACTTTCCCAATCTACCAAGCACCTCACGAATTAACAATAGCATGAGTGAGTGATGATGAGTGAAGGAAAGACTTGATAATCCTAGAATATGGAGAGAAAATAATGGAGGATGGGTTGGCAACAAAAGCTGCCAGTTTCCTAGTTGACTAGCTTTACCTTATCCATAGAAAAGCAGGATAAAGCAGAAAAAGCAGAATAAAACAGATTCTGCTATAAAGCACAGTTACCAATTATGGATGGCCATAAAGTGGTCAATATCAACCCAGAATTAGAAATAGATCATTCCTAGGATATAGATGGCAAGTGTTGACTCTAAGGTGCAAGTGGATGCCAACTATCTAAGCTAGTGGGTAGGAAATTAATCAAATAATGATTAATTATTTTATGAGTGGGTTTATTATATTCCAACACCTAGCAACAATTATACATAATCAAAAGTCTCCTGAAGAACTCTGCACAAGCCCCCCTTGTCTTCTTGAATTCTTTGGATGTGTTTATGGAAAACTCCAGTAAATTTTACTCTTTCCTCAGGGATTGTTGATCTTTTGATGGTAGATCTACAGGGGTTTCTTCATTTGCTTCTAATATCTCCATCCTTCCTGTTAGGAATTCTAATATATCCTGTGATATGTCTACAAAATATGAAGAGGTTTCCAAAATCTCTTCTAGCTGATTGTCCACCTGTAAAATCTTGCACCTTTCTTCCTCTATGGCTACTTGCAGCTAGTGCATCTTGCTCCTTTGTGCTAGAATGTGCTCTTTGAAAGGCTGAAGATTGACTTGATGTTCCTTGGCATCTTCTAGAGTTGTTTTTAATGTGGTAACCTATTATTTAAGCACCGCAATCTACCCCTGGGATTTCCTCTCAGATTCCTCCAAACTAGCCTTTTGTACCTCCAACTCCCCTATCTTTCCTAGAAGCTGCTCCTTTTCTGTCCTTAACCCTTCACATTCCTGCTGCAATTTCTCCAGAATTTCTTGGGCATCCTCCAGAGATCTCTTCTCGACCTAGAGGAACTGAAGCTTAGGTTTTGAAGACTCTATTTCATGTTGTATGTATTCAAAAATTCTTTTCAATCTACTACTTTCCTATCTCTCTCTCTCTCTTCTCAAGGTGTCCTTTAGCTAGGAAGCAGACTTCTTTGACTGTTCAAGATCAGTCAATATCTGATCTACATTGTCCTCAGAAGCATGGATCAATGCAACCCCAGCTCTGATGGTGAATCTAAGGTCCTTGTCTGTCGCATATACTACAGTTGTATCATTTATCATTTTACCTGACTACCCCCCAGTACCGACCTTTCTCTTGGTCCTCTTTGCTATTATTTTCCTTTCTTTATCATAAAAAATAATATTGAAACCCGGTACCTCCTCCCCTTTCTTCTGCTAGAAAGGGATTAGCCTTAGTGTAGGGACCATGTCCTGTCCTATTGTGCTACTAGTAGCTGCCTCAGGATCTTGAATATCAGGATTACCCAAGTCTTGAGCCTGATTGTATACAAGATCGGAAGCTGATTACTCTGTCACTATCCCTATCAGTTTTAATCTTTCTGCTTCCTGCTTTCTCAGTTCTTCATCCATCTTTATTTTCTTTTCCTCCTCTTCACTCTGGGTAGCCTCTTTTGCCTTTCTAGCTGCTTCCTGTTCAACTCTCCTCTTTTCTTCCTCCTCACCTTTGAGCCATCTTTCGGCTTCCTGTGCTATCCTCCTAGCATCTTCCTCCTATGCATTTTCTTGCCCATCATGTCCTTTCCCTCCTTTGGTGGTGATTTTCTTTTTAAATCCTCTTCTTAAGGTTGTTATATTTTCTGCACTGCGGAAAATGGATTCATCTTTATCCCAGTGGATTTTGTATTCAAAATGTACATTTGCCTCCTTGTAGTGCTCTTCCACTTTATTCTGGGAATTATTCGTGTGGAAATTTGTTTCCCCAAAATGGAATTTCCCCAATTCCTCCACAAATTCATCATCTTTCTTCACTCTTGTGAACTTATAGCTTCCCAACCTGAATGGTAAGGGAGGATAAGCTACTTTCTTATGTTCAAATAAAAATATCCCTATGCCATCTAAAAAGACATGCCTAGCTACCTCTTTGTGGACCACATAGTCAGTGGCATATTTTGGCAGTAGTGAGGGTGCTCTGGAGTATCCATACATTCTAAAATACAATCATTCTTCCATCAATTAATAATATGCATATTCTTTAATAACTTGCAATGCTTCCTCCGACATGCAGTTGCACTTTTTCAAGAAAATCAATGTATATAATGGCATGATGAAGTGTTCACACACTTCTCTATAGTGACTGTGGTATTTGTGTGCCCACAATGGTTTGTAAGCTTAGTAGACTAGTGTTCTCTCCCGGTCTGAGATACACCTCAGGTTCGGGAAGGGTTGGTTGCATAGTATGCAATCAATCAGTATAGAACTCATGTAGAACTCTGATTTCTTCTGGGACACCCGTCCTAATGCTGAAGCGATGCAAGATAAGAGGTTGTTGGACACAATGTTTTCCCAGTTGAACACTATCCCCTGTGTTGCAACATAGAAGATGATAGGTACCCACTCCAATTTGAAGATTTTACCGTGGGCCCCCCCGAAAATCCTATTCAGCATCATGGAAATGAACCTGTAAGGGGTCCTTGAAGTGGCAGTATCATATTCCTCAGATGGGATAGCCCTAAAGTTCTTTCCAGGAACTAGCATTCTCTTCAGTGTCTCGACTAGGTCCAGATTAATTGTCTTTAGCCAGTATTCAATCAAGTATACTTGTGCTTCTGGTAAGTGGTAGGCCAATTATACATACCCAGGGCTATAAGTAGCATAACCCTTTTTATCAACATTTTCCAAAATCATGGTCGTTACATCTGCCCTGGGAAGAATCAACCTGATCACCTCTGAACATGGAAAAATCTCAATTTTGGTAGCAACTCTCATCAACGCAGATCTCTCTATATTTGCATATATGGCTTCTTCCTCAAAACCGGTGTCAGGTACCTCCCGGTGTTTTATCAGTCTGTAGACTTCCCCCCATTTATATTCAGGTTCCATACCAACTAAGCATTTGGTATCTTCGTAAGTGTACTCAACTCTGGTGACAATTTCAACCTCGGGTTCCTCCTCTACTATGGGAGCCTTCTTCTTCTGTCGTTTAGACATCTCAAATTTTGAATAATTTCCCTCTCATACACAAAAATTGCTTTTAGGTTCTGTTGGGCCATTCCTCGATAACATTCAAAAAATGGAGACAAAAATGTATGAGCATTTTACCTCGTCTAGGCTAAACATGATTGCAACTATGAAAATAAACCAACAAAAATCAATCTGCCGAAAGTCTAAAACCATCTCATGACCATCATTTGGATAATCAACCTAGAATATCATGGCATTTCTTAATGAAGAACAATTTCCCTCTTGGTGCTATGAACTAAAACGTTACACGGAACATACATGAAGGATACTGCACTGTGGTAGTGCACTTAACTCACTCTAAGCTTGAAGTTGGTGGTAAGGATGGATAAAAAAGTGGTTGAAAAAAGAAATCATAAGATGAAGCTACTTCTTGCAAAAAAAAAACACTCGCATCAATATTCGCATAAATAGTGCATCCTGAACCCTAAATTGGTCTGTGGTTCATGGTCAAATTTTAACAATCTCATCCTAAGGGGTGTAACTTCAACATCGCGACCCTGGTTCAGAAGTAAACAAGAAACGCTCTCCCCGGACGGCCACACACCGACTGGAGGATACTAGTGCAGACAGCGCAACGGTCGTCTGCACCGGTTTTCCCAGCAGTCGAGTGCGGGCTACAAACCCATAATGGCTGCGAAAGTAATCATCAAGAAAAACCACAAACACCCCCCACCGAGCCGTGAGACCAATTACCTAGATAAATATACATGCTGAAACGGAAACCTAGGTAATCACTAACCGCTGAGATAGGAGCTAACCAAGGGCGACAGAATCAGTTTGACGATTTGAATGGAAACGTAAAATGGGCATAAGGGCCTACCTAGCAATGTTCTGCACGACTAGTCAAGAAAAAACCGTAAACCTCCACGGCAGAGCCACCTAGGAGCAAGGTATCGACAGCAAGTGCATTGGTCTGCTCGAGCGATAACGACAACACAGGCAAATAACAGTAAAAAAAATAAACCTCGACCCCAATATATACACTGCGGTCAACCATAATCGGTGGGAAAAATAAAATAATCAGGAGACTGAATGACTATGGGATCAGCAATCTTGTTAGTATTTCCTCCGCAACGGCGGATGATGAAACAACCAAGAAACCTGCAATGGCGTTTGCAGGAGAAACAAATAAAACCTTTCATTGGAGCTCACCCAACTAAGGCCTCAGACCAATAGTTGGTTGAAGAGCTGCAATGGTGGGAACCATAAAGGCACAGAGTTCTGCAAACCAGCAAAAAATTGGAGGTAAAAAATAAACATGACTTCGGCGAAAACGAAAATCGGTCAAGCGGAAAACATACTACATTGGAAGGATAGTGCTTTCCAAAGACGCAATGACGAAAGCTGAAAGCCTAAAAATCTGTGAATAAAAAATGGTGGGGGTCGGAAAAGGATAATACAACCCTTGGGAAGCTTCACAGTACCTCCTCCGCAACGGCGAAAGACTTAGAGACAGACGTTCCGACGGGATGTTAAAACAACCACCGATGAACAAAGCACATCAGAGACCAAAAACCTTTGAATTGGTCTAGGTGTCCTATTCTTTTCCGAAATGGAGGGTGTGCAGATAACTAGACTCCTGACTTCAATAGTCTAAAACACTTCTGATGACAAGGCAAAATTAATTCAAACCATAAAACATTGTTGGCATAAAATTAATCCTTGCGCAAACATCAAACCAAAACAAGGAGCTGAGCAAAAAAGAAATAAAAGGAAAGTCCCAAAATTTTTTGAATTTTGGGAAAATGTTGCAGCTGCAACAATTGGCGACTACCTGGTGAATCCCAAATTTCTGAATCAACTTCTTCCCAGTAAAAGACGGTTTAATCATTTATCTCATAATTTGAATTCTTCTAGATTCTTGTATTCCTAAGATGGAAAACACATGCATTTAAATCATTGATGACAGTCCATTCTTTGGAAATGGGAACACCCAAAATATTCGAAAGTCCGGATAACTCTTTTGAGTCTTAGTAGGTGAGTTTTATTTTACCTCCATCTTTGGGTAGTTTCTAGCTTGGACACCACAGGATCGTAACATATGGTAAACAGAACTATTCATTTCTTCCTCATTCCTATGCCAATTGCACTTTGTGCCCTTTTGAACTTTTGTTCTTTTGAGTCCTCCATCTGCCTTTCTTTCTGAATTTTATTCAGGCTCTTCTATCCATAGTGTCCTTTTGTGTGAGAGATGTATTTACTTTCCAGCTCATGGACGGAGAAGAACTTTTGGCAGATTTGTTTTTACGTTTCTCATAATTCGTTTTGATATGTATTGCTTCTTTTAGGAGTTTTGACTCTTAACAGCCTTTAGGCTTTTAAAATCATGGCATGGGATCATTTATATATAATAAACTGTTTACCTCGCTTCCTTTCTGTGGGTCTTTTTCTATCACTCCCTAGGACATCTTAGATGTGAAATGGATGGAGCCTCGAAATAGTATTCCATGCCTCTTAATTCTGAGTTATTTTCAGGGGTTAAGCAGGACTTCAATGAGTGCATAGCCATTTAGGAAAACTACTTACTAGAAGAAATTCTATATTTTCAAAATAAAAACACACAGTCTTATCCCATAGATTCCAGTTAATAGAGAACCCTGATGCCTTCCATGCAAACAAAAGTTTTCCTCTTTTATTCAAAACAAACTAAAATAACCAGAAACAACAACAATAAATCAAAGTAAAACTACATCAAATTATTTATGTGCAAGGTCATCAAATCAAAAGATCAAAATAAAAATCGAGAACCAACCACTACCTGATCAGTTCTGTGCCCACCCCTAAAAATATATCAACTTATGAGTCAAGGGGCTAGGCTTGATTGTAGACGTGAAATACCTAACCGTGATCTAATTCTACTATTTTTGAACCTGGAACTATGTCTACCAATTTAAAATCACTCCCATTAGCCTGTGAACATTGAAGGAGATCAGGCTGAGTGTCAGTCATACTGCTGGCCTCATCTAATGCATGATATCTTAGTTCAAGCTCCGTTAGATAATTCCCCAAAACAGAATTTGCAGATTCATTTCCTTCTTCCAACTTAGTGATAGTATGTTTCATGTAAGGTTCCCTTAAAATTTTGATCCGGTTTGGGACCCCTTTATGAGGCAACCATAAATGTGACCAATGTGAAGCAAAATACCCCTTTAACCTTGCGGACCAATCTCGGTTCAGAATAAGTCCATACCCATCCGGTTTGTCATCCACCACAATATCAATAAATTGACATATCTTGTTATTTGCAGATAAACGAATGAGAACATTCTCCATTTCCCCCACTACTTCGACACTGGTTCCGTCTAATTGAGTAACTTCCTAGGTAGTAGGTTTTGGCAGCCCATTAATTTTTTTGCAAACTACGAGTGGCATAACATTCACTGATGATCCAAAATCTACCAAACAATTATGCACCTTATGGTTCAAAATTTCCAAAGTCAAAAGGAAAGGTGGGGTTTTAAACCTAGATTTCCCCTCCCCAATTGATTCAACATCTTCCTCCACAGGTTGATTTTCGGTAGGTATCTCTTCCTCTGGCTCTTCAGGCTTTTCAATATTTTCTTTGTTAACACCTACATGGTCTTCAATAGGCTTAACAGGCTTGTTGATTTGCTTCGAATCCTGGCTGATAATGGTAATTTCGGGTACTTTGTCCTCAACATTGTTCTTTGGTTGTTTCCTGACATTCTCTTGCAACTTCTTAATTTTTGAGATTATTAAATTGTCTTTATTTACCAAATTCATGTCTTTTGTTGTCATTGGTATATTCTCAGGTTTAAGAGTACTTTTTTCTATATCAAACAGCGAGACATAATCCCATAAAACCATGGTATCATTTTCTTGTTTTTCTATGGTCTTATTACCTTTTTCCTCTTCATCACTGTCCTTAGTCAATTTAGAATCCAAAAGCTGATTCATCACCAATGTCATTGAATTTAACCATTGAGGAAAATTCTTTTCGGAATGGGGTTGTTGGTGAAAAGTGAAATTTTTTTCCATCCCTACCTCTATTAGACTCATTGATGTTGAACTGTGCGGAGGGGTCTTGAATTGGTTGTTATCTTATCTTTTTCCATAATAAGGCTTATAAGCTTTCTGAGCTTCCTTTTCCTTCTTCAAATCTATTATTCTGTTGGAAAAATTTTGCATCATCTTTAACATCACCTCAAAATCATGTGATTGCTCCTCTTTAGGTTTAGACAGCAATAAGGATCTTTTCCTGGAAATTTTTTCTCCAGATTGCTCGAGATCATATTTTATACTTTCCTTCTTATCCTCTACTCTTTCTGCTTCTTCATAGGTCTCTGCTAATGTAGGCTTAACTTGAGCTTTTGCGAACATAGCCAAGTCCGGACCTAAAGCTGAGGTATAATACTCAATCAGAACTTTATCAGAGGCCTTATTAGTTGCAGAGAAATTCTTGAGGTAAGTAGAAAATCTTTGAGTGAAACTGTGTACCTTCTTTTTCCTTTCCTTTTTTAAAGCACCCAAGCCTTTCATTAGTGTTGCATGCATCTTTTGGGCTGCATACTTACTTCTGAAAATCCTTTCAAAGGTATCCCAATCTGGGATAGAGTTTGCAGGAAAACCAAAGTACCATGATGCTGCTGCTCCTTTAAGGGTGTGTGGAAAAAGTCTACAAACTACATCCTCATGTTCCCCAGCCCTTAATCCTTCTATTGCCAAATAGAAAATTTGCAAATGGTCATCGAATACAACCTTCTCATTTGGATCAAACTTAGGCAACAACTTCTCAAAATCTTGAGGTAAGTCATGCAACAGCGGTGTTAAATTCAAGGGTGATATGGCTTTCCAAGCTGGTGGTGGATTTGGTGGGTTAGTGTGAAAATTGAACCCAGTGATAGATTAATTTTACTCACAACAATTAACAATTGATCATGCAAAATCACTCACAAAAGAGACTGAAATTGGAGCTGAACACTAAACTGTATTAAATCAGTGTACAATAGCCAACCCTGTAACATAATAGGTTGCTGAATAAATAAAATACATCAGGGATTCGAATGCACGAGGAGAAATTCAAATCTAACATAAAGCAGGCTTACTAAAAATAAGCAAATCCCCTATAGGTGTAAAAAGCTGGGTCCAAATCAGTCATGGAGCTCACGAATTAGAGAAAAGGATTAGGAAAGATAAAGAGTGGTGGAATGGCAGCTCATACATGCTTTTCCAAGGAGAAAAGAGAGGAGAATGTAAAGGACAAAAAACTAGTTCACCTCACCTAGTCTAGTTTTTCCATTTGCCTTAAAACACTGAAAAAGCAGGCAATAAAGCAGAAAAAGCAGAAGGGCACCTAGGAGGCCAAGAATAAAGAAGAATTGATTCCTTGAGGTTTCCCAAGCGCTACATGGGTCAAATAAGGCAACTTTGACCATTATGGATAGGCAAAAGACAACTTGCACAAGGTGGGACACACGAACTAGGAAAATAAGACAAAAATAATTAAATTAATGTCTAAGGTAGTAAACTATGGGTTGATTATTCTAACACCCCCCCTTAAGCCTGACTTATGAGTAATATATCAGAAAATTATAGGGCCTAGAAATAAGGCTTAGTCACCCTTTTACATATTGCATGTCTATACAACCAAGGAAAGAGGAAAAATCAACTTGGGAAAATCCTCCCTTAAACATGGACTGTAAAACAAAATTTGGAAATTTGTCTTCACTCATGCTTCGCAGCATGATCAGCAATCCCTAGCAGTGATTTGAGATTGCTGAAGGTCTTCTCAAAAAATGATTTGGTGAATATATCAGCTACTTGTTCTAAAGATGAACAGAAGAGTATGTGAATGGTGCCATCATGCACAAGCTCTCTGATGTAGTGCATATGGATCTCAATGTGTTTGGTTCTCTGCTTCTTAACAGGATCTTTGTAGATTCAAATGGTACTCTAGTTATCATAGTATATGGTAGTTGAGTACTCTGATTCGAAGCCACACTCTCCAAGTAAACCCTGCAACCATAAACATTGAGTTGTTGCATTAACAACTCCTCTGTACTTTGCTTCTGTAGATGAGAGTGCAATGGCACTCTGTTTCTTGCTTGACCAGCTGATTGGACCTTCTACAAGCACGAACACATATCCTGATGTGGAATTTCTATCTGTGCTATCACCTGCCCAATCACTGTCAGTAAATCCAATCAAATCAAGATCAGATTTTGCTTTGTAGAATATCCCATGTGTCCTTGTTCCCTGAACAAAGTTAAGGATCCTTTTGGATGCTTTCCAATGGATCTCATGAGGCTGATCCATGTATCTAGAAGCCACACTTACTGCATAAGAAATACCAGGTCTAGTATGTGTCAGATACAATAAACATCCAATCAATTTCCTATACAGTGTATTGTTTACCATAGGTGAAGAATCAGCTTCTTCCAGCTTCACTCCTGAAAGGAAAGGAGTTTTGCTTGCTTTGCAATCCTTCATTCTGAATTTGTTCAGCAAATGCAAGGCATACCCGGACTGGTGCACCTTGATTCTAGCTTTGGTTTGAGCAATCTCAAGCCCCAAAAATTGACTTAAGAGCCCCAAATCTATCACGGAGAAGGCTTGGTTCATAGCACCCTTTAAGGAAGCAATCTCATCCTTTGAGCTTTCTGTAATGAGGAGGTCATCAACATATAACACAATGATCATTAATGACCCATTAATTAACTTCAAATAGACATTTGGATCTGATTTGCACCGAACAAAATTTAGTGATAGCAAGAAGCTATCGATCTTGGCATACCAAGCCCTGGGGGCTTGCTTTAGCCCATACAATGAATTTCTCAACCTACACACAAGAGAAGGGTTAGTAGAAAAACCTTGAGGCTGCTGCATATATATCTCTTCAGTGATATTTCCATTTAGGAAGGCACATTTTACATCCATGTGATGTACCTCCCATTTCCTTGAGGCTGCAATGGCTAAGACTAGCCTGATGGAGTCCATCTTTGCCACTAGGGAAAAGGTCTCATTGTAATCTATCCCATGAACCTGTGAGTATCCCTTGGCTACCAATCTGGCATTGTACTTCAGTGGTGAACCATCAGCAGCAAATTTGGTCTTATAGACCCACTTACAATTGACTAACTTTCTCCCTGGGGGAAGATCCACTAGCTCCCATGTGTTGCTCTTCTGGAGTGAGCTGAACTCCTCCTTCATGGAAGATTTCCATCTTGGATCTCCTGCTACTTCTTCATATGTTTGAGGATCAGACTCCACCAACAAATAGCATTTTTCAGCAAACATAGGATCCTTCATGCACAGACCTGTTGATGCCTGGAAATTCGCAGGCGGCAACAGTAAGGGATTCTCCCCAATCAGCGTTCCCAACTAGCCCGCTGGCTTTTTGGTATAGGGAATCCGTCCGGTTTACAGTTCGGCTACCGTAGGTCAAATGACAAACAAAGGATTTATTGGTTGCAGCCCAGCCCACCGAGTTTTGTATTTTGACTTAAATGAATGATATGCACGTGCCTAACTAAATGCAGGGTGATCCAGATGCAGGGAGCGGTCACAAAGTGATGCGCAGGTTCTTACCTCTCGTCTTATGCTCACAAGCAACCAAATCAGACACGGACAGAAATAAACTAACTATCTAAACTATCCCTAGGGAGCAAGGTTATCATCTTGACAGAGCAATACAATATCACATACGGTAAGGAAAAAACACAGATAGCTGATACTTCTCCTACAGCACATGAATGCTTACAATATTCAAATAACCAGATAGCCGATCGTTCTATAAAAACATTTATTTCTCTTAGTGAAAATGTATCCCATAAAACTACTGAAGAACAATTAACAAGAACGTAGGTTCAGAACGTCAAATATTCTTACAGCAAATGAAATACAGCTGAAAACGAAATAGTTCCTCTTCAACATTATTCATCGAATTGCATTGGTACATTCCACTTCTTTACTCTTTCCAGCAGACAAATTGCAGTTCACTTAGCAAAATGAAGTAGTTCCTCTTACAAGCCAACCATTACAAAATTTTCTAAGGGAAAAATCCTTCTTTCAGTCTTCATTCCAACTATTTAAACTACAATATGCTGTCCCCTCGACTCCCCTCAGCGTGTGACCTTTCAGCGCCTTTGACGATTCAGTTTCTTCTCTCGTCGTTGTGTTTTCCTTAATCATTTCCATAGGCGTTTTACCTCCTGACAGTGACTGCTGAAAACGCCACGTCGATGCCTCTGTCGTCCCCTTGGGTTGTCTTTTTCCTCGCCGTAGGCCGCTCTAGCGATCTATGGGATTCCCCCTGCATTCAATTTTAGTGCATTATCCACTAACATGAGACATTAGGCATCGAAAACCTTTAACTATGACGAAAAATCCACAAAAAGCTGGCGTGGTTCACCCGGGCGGGGCTCCGTTCAAGCTTGGGGCAGCAACTAATGGATAAGTCAGTGATCGGGCGATACCAGGGTAGGATGGGACAAAGCTGCATGAGCCGCAACAACGGAGGGACACGAGGAGCGGGTGAGTGATGACGCAGGCGACCAAGGAAATCGGACGGCGGAAGGGAGTGGATCGGAGGATAGAAAGCTCTGCCACCCGCAACGGCGGACGAAACGCAAGTCAGAGACAGGCGACAAGGGAGAAAAACAGTTCGGGTGAGGGATGGCTGGTCGGACGTCGGATGAAACTCGTGTCGGAAACTGACTTCATCCTCCCGACCGCAACGGCGGGCCACTAGAAACTTAGGAAACATCGGTTTAAAACAGGGAATCGGGCCATGGATGAAACCTCAATTGGGCGGCGAGTTTGATCCATGATCCGCAACAGCGGATGAGTGAGAGCTCAGCCTCTTTCGAAAGAGGCCTGATCCAAAGAAGTGATACAACAGTGCTAAGGCTCAAATGTGGCCAACTTTGAACAATCGATCCAAGCAAATAATGATGAGGAGGGGTCCCAGAGTTTAAGTGAAAAACTAAAATCGGGGAGAAAGGTTGCGGCAGCAACAACTGGCGATTTCCTGGTGAACCTAGATCTCTGGATGATCTCTTTCTTGAAAAGCAGACTGTCCTACAACAAATGTATCCATTGAACTTTTCCAGCTATATAGATTTCTCAACAATAGAAGTGTGTACCTTAATCCTTGGTGCTAGTCCAATTTGGGCAATGAAAGTCAAGATTTTAGAGTCTGGATAACTCTGCTGAGGCCAAAATATGAGTCCATTATTAATTTTCTTCAGGTAGCTGACAACATTGGACACCACAGGATCATAGCAGGTGATGAGCAAAAACGTTCATTTGTTCCTCATTCCCATGCCATCTTAGCAACTTTTGTGCTTTTCAGACTTTGTTCTCTTTAAATGAGAGTCTCCATACATGCCTTTCTTACTGAATTTTAATTCAGGATCCTCTATCCCATAGTGCCCTTTTGTGTGAGTGATGCTTAAGGTTTCAGCTCACAGACGGAGAGGATCATTGGCCAATTAGTACTTTATGATCTGGATTTAGTTTTGGAGCATGATGCTTTTATAGGAGCATGATGCTTTATAGGAATTCTGACTCTTATCTTCCTTCTGGCATTTATTTCCTAGCATGGGATCATTTGGATTTAACACCCTGTTCATCTTGCTCTTCTCCGTGGGTCCCCTGTCATTGCCCCCTCAGATTATAAGTGTAAAGTGCGCGGAGCCTCAGCATAGTATTCTAGACTTTTGAATCTGATTGACCTTACAGGCGGTTAGGCAAGACCTCAATGCACACACAAATTTCGAGAAACTGTTTAGTGGAAGGAATTCACATGGAAACCCACAGTCTAACTATTCAACAAATGTTTACCATTTCCAGAAATTTGGAGTTCCTCACATAACCACGAGTCAACCACCTTTATTGAAAACAAAAAACTCAAATAAAACAAAAGCATAACTCAACACAGTTTATTTATATACAAGTCAGAAAGCTCAAAACATCTTAATAAAAATAAGGTTTGAGAACCAGACCGTTAACTGGCAGGTTCTCCTCCCATCCCTGTAAATCCTGTAACATATAGGTAGCAGGGCCAAGTTTAGCGGTGATTTGAAATGGACCTACCCATAACTTTTGGAACTTAGTGTGCTTCCCTTTCTCATCATGGGGATGATCCCATTTTAGGACAAGGTCTCCTACTTCCATGTCCTTCTTCCCGGCTTTGTGCTTGTCAAACCATCTTTTCACTACCTCCTGCTGCTGTTGGAAACGCTCTCTAGCTTTGGATCTGGCCTCTTCTGCTTTCAGAAGATTGTATATTCTTACCTGGAGAACTTCATCATCCGATCCCCTAGACTCTTGAGCTAGTATGGAGGACGGGAGCAGGATGTTGGGGGGAAGGATGGCTTCCTTTCCGTACACAAGGGTAAAGGGGGATGCTCCTATGGCAGACTTAGGGGTAACTCTATCAGCCCAAAGGGAATTGGGTAAGGCGGAGTGCCAACTTCGCTGATTTTCTATGACGGTCTTCTTCAGGATTCTAATGAGGTTTTTATTGGAGGATTCAGCCAGGCCATTCCCTTGCGGATAATAGTTAGCAGAATAGTGTAATTTCATACCTTTTCATGAGCAAAAGCAGTAATCTTAATGGATGAAAAGTACTTGGCATTATCGAAAACTAATGAACTTGGAACCCCAAACCTGGTCATGATGTGGTCTTGTAGAAAGCTGATGACTTCATCTTCGTTTACTTTGCGCAAGGGGATAGCTTCGACCCAGCGGGTGAAATAATCAGTTGCAGTAAGAATATACTTGTGTAGCAGGGAGGAGTTTGGCTTTATTTCTCCAATGACGTCTATTCCCCATTGCTCGAAAGGCTCAGTGATCATTACCAGCTTTAGAGGTGCTGCTGCTCTGGGTTGTCTTCCACCACATCTTTGGCAAGTATCACATTTTTTGACGTGCGCATGTGAATCCCTGAAGAGTGTTGGCCAATAGTAACCAGCCCTAAGGATTTTGTGGGCTGTAGTGTCTCCTGAATAATGTCCACCGACCGGACCATCGTGTAACTCAAACATTACTTTCTTGGCGTCTTCTCTTTCCAAACATCTTAGAAGGACTCCATCATAGTTTCTTCTGAATAATATGCCTTCTACGAGTTGATAGGAAGCTGACTTTAGACACAAAGCTCTTCTTTGTTTGGAACTCCAATGTTCAAGCAACGCTCTTGACTGCAGGTAATGTACAAGGTCTCTATACCAAGATTCAGGAGCTGTGAACAAAGGACAAACATCCATTACATGCAATTCAGCTTCATTCTCCCATGTCTGTTCTTCACTATTACTGCTTCCAGTCATCATCTTGCATAGCCCCTGACCTTTCACTATAGTGGCTGGTTTAAATTCCAAATCGTATTCTTGAAGGGCTGTTACCCAGTTGCCCCTTCTTTATCCCAATTCTTTTTGAATGAGAAGGGATCTTACAGCTGGGTAAGGGACTATTACCTTGGTACGATTTTTTAGTATATAAGGCCTGAATTGCTTTACTGCCTTAAATACTGCGTATGCCTGCTTATCAATGGCTGGGTAGTTTAATTCAGCCCCCTGTAGCCCAGTGCTCATGAAAGAAATTGGGAATTCATCACCCCCATCTTCCTTTTGCGTAAGTACGGCTGCCAATGAATCATCGGACGCAAATGTATACATAATAAAGTCTTTGTCAAAGTATGGACTCTTAAGAGAGGGCGCATGTGCAACAGCGGTCTTGATTTTCCTGAAAGCATTCTTTTCAGTCTCAGTCCACTTAAACTGTGCGTTTTGCTTGACCATCTGCTGTAATGGTTTAACAGTCTGGGCAAAATCAGGCACGAATCTTCTTACAAAGTTTATTGTTCCCATGAAGGACTGCATTCCCTTCTTATTATGAGGCATGGGAATTTGTTCAATGGCCTTAATTATTTCTGGGTCTATAGAGATACCTTTATTTGAAACTATATGCCCCAGTAACTTGCCTTCTGTGACAGCGAACACGCATTTTTTCGGATTGAGGGAAATTCCATACTTCCGACAACGCTCGAAAATTTGCTTGAGGTGGAACGCGTGATCCCCTCTTTTTTTGGAAAATATTGTGATATCATCAAGGTAAACCACCACACTT
>LPNX010927686.1:208192-231390 GCA_001517045.1 Pseudotsuga menziesii
TCTTTCTGCTAGTGAACAACATTTGCCGAGGTTCACGAACTTGGGCTCCGTTTCAGTCCCTAAGTTTATTAGCTCGAACTGTAAAGTTGAGCTATTTGTCTTCACATTGGCGGGTCTTCTAAACTTTTCGTTCAAGTCAAACATCTTATCTAACGTTCTGACCCCTTTGGGAATGAAATTGTCATATTTCATTTCGGCCTGATGTTCCTCATCATCGATGATGGCTCCTTTAAAGGTCTCATCATTTGTTAAGCATTCGATTATTTGCTGATCATCGTCAAATACTCGCATGTTGGTGATCATGTCCGGTACTGAGGGCCTGAAAAGTAATTCAATAGAGCATTTATTATTAGTGGGAACCAACCTAGCGGCTGATGTAGCTAAAAGATCAGTGGCTGCATTTTTTATCCTTGGAATTGAAATAATGTTAAATGCGTGAAAACACTTAAGCAATTCCCATACCTCGTTTTGGTAAGCTTTCAAATGAGGGGAGACACAGTGCATTTGATTTTTTATTTGCTTTACAACTATTTTTGAGTCCCCAAAAACTTTTAAATTACAAACCTGTAGCTCAATGGCCTTCTTGAGTCCCTGCAGCAGTGCTTCATACTCAGCTGTATTGTTAGTACACTCAAACTCTAACCTACAGGACAAGAAGTATTTATTTTTTTGTGGATCAATAAGGACGCAACCGGCCCCTAATCCTTCTAATGTTTTTGAGCCATCAAAATATAAATTCCAAATAACATTATCTACTGGAAAAGAATCTACTCCTAAAACTAAATCTACTATTTTACAGTCAAGCTCATCAGCCTGAGAAAAACGAAGGAGATCAGGCTGGGTGTTAGGTGTGCTGCTAGCCTCTTCCGCTTGATAATTCCCTGGTTCTAGTTCAAGAAAGTAGTTTCCCAATACAGATTCAACTGGTACATTCTTCCCATCCAATTGAGTGACGTTGTACTTCATATGAGGTTCTCTCAAAACCTTGATCTAATTAGGACTCCCTTTATACGGCAACCAAAGATGTGACCAATCTGTGGCGAAATACCCATTTAATTTGGCTGACCAATCCCTGCTCAAGACCAAGCTGTACGCATCTGGTATGTCAGCCACTACAATGTTGATGACTTGGCACACTCTATCATCAGATGCCAGGCGGATTAGCATGTCTTCCATCTCGCCAACTACCTTGACGTCGTTCCTATCCAACTGCACCACTTTCCACGTGGTTGGCTTGGGCTGCCCATTTATTTTCTTACATACTGATATGGGCATGACATTAATCGACGCTCCTGAGTCCACTAAACAATTGTGCACGTTATGATTAAAAATTTCAAACATCAAGAGGAAAGGTGGATGTTTGGTTTTAGACTTACCACCAGTGCTAGCTTCCCCAATTTCTTCTTCTTGCCACAGCTGATTGTCAGTGGGCAGCTTTTCTTCTAATGTCTCCAGTGCTTTCAACAATCTTTCTTTCTGTTGAGGTATTTTGCACATTTCAAACAGCGGGACGTTTGCCTTTATCCTCTTTAAGTCTTCAACAACGTCATATTCGATTAGTTGTCTAGTGGACTGAGGTTTATTAGCGTTTACATTTTCTTCTCTTGGCTTAGGCGGTGTTCTGTTTTGCCTCGGATCCTGGCTGGTAATGGTAAATTCCAGAATCTGATCAGCCACGGGTTTGTCTTGAAATTTCTTTTTGATATTTCTTTGTAGCCTTCGAATCTTTGGGAGTAGAAGACTGTCATCACTAACCTCCCCTTTGCTCCTAGTTGTGACGTTAGCCTCCCTGATATCTTTGCGTCCCTGAGTGTTTTCTTCCTCTGTGTCGAGTACTGAAACAGAACTCCATAAAGCCATAGTCTCTTCTTCCTGTTCTTTTGTAGAAGTTGAAACAACATTTTCTTTCTTTTCGTTATCATCTTCTTCTGTCACTCTTGAATCCAACATCTGATTCATGACCAATGTCATCGAATTTATCCATTGTGGACATTTCTTTTCGGAATGAGGCTATTGATGAAAAGTACATAAATTTTCCATCCCTATTTCTGTCAGATTCATGGATGCAGTTTTCTGAGGAGGAGGTTGGGTCTGGTTGCTATCCTCCCTTTTCTTATAATATGGTCTGAAAAACTTTTGTGCTTCTTTTTCTTTCTCCAAGTCTATGACCTTGTTAGACAGCTTTTGTACCATTTTGGCCATACCTTCGTAATCTGGAGTTTTCTCCTCCTCAGGCTTAGTAAACAGCAGCATTCTCCTTTTCTCCCCTGACTGTTCAGGATAATATTCAATGCTCTCCCTCTCTGCTTCTACTACTTCTGCCTCTTCATAAGTTTCCGTCAAAGTGGGCTTGGCCCTACCTTTTGTGAACATGGCCAAGTCAGGGCCCAAAGCTGATGTATAATACTCGATTAGGACCTTTTCTGAAGGTTTGTCTGCATCAGAGAAGTTTTTAAGGTATGCCGTAAACCTTTGTGTAAAACTATGCACTTTTTCCTTCTTTTCTTTCTTCAAGGCACAAATTCCTTTCATAAGGGCAGCGTGAGTCTTTTGAACCACATACTTACTTCTAAACATTCTTTCGAAGCTATTCCAATCTGGGATAGAGTTGGCCGGCAACCCAAAATACCAAGAAGCCGCGGCTCCTTTGAGGGTATGTGGAAAAAGTCTACAAACCACATCTTCATGCTCCCCTGCCTTTAATCCTTCTATAGCCAAATAAAAACTCTGCAAGTGGTCGTCTACCAATATCTTCTCATTTGGATCGAACTTAGGCAATAACTTCTCGAAGGCTTGAGGTAGGTAGTGCAAAGGCGGGGTCAGATTCAGAGGTGATCTGGCTTTCCATGCAGGTGGTGGAGGATTAGGTGGGGGTTGATTGGTGTTGACACCAGCCATGAGTCGGGGTGGAGAATGCGGAGGTGAAACAACAGGGTTGGGAGGATGTGATCCAACAGGGGTGTGAACAGGAGATCCATAAGGAGCGTCTGGGCCTACTTGGTTCAAAGGCAATTCAATCTCTTGTAAGGAAGTCTCCACAAGCTCTTGCCAGTCTCCAACCAACACTGAATCTTCTATTATAGGACGGTCTTTCTTCTTGTAGTCTCTTCTAGGCAACTCAAGGATGATTGGCAATCCTCCGATCTTCTTTACATAAGCACAAGTATGTCTTCTTAGATCATTTACAATTTCGTTGCGAACAGGATATAGATGTTCTCTGTTTTCTTCTTCTGGAATTGGATTTGGTGGTCCACAACATTCAAAACTGTAACCAGTGGAATAATCTCTGTAAAACAGGTTTCCTCGGCCAGCCATGCACTAGCAGCCCTCCTTCTAGTGCCAAAACTGTTGATGCCTGGAAATTCGCAGGCGGCAACAGTAAGGGATTCTCCCCAATCAACGTTCCCAACTAGCCCGCTGGCTGTTTGGTATAGGGAATCCGTCCGGTTTACGGTCCGGCTACCGTAGGTCAAATGAAAAACAAAGGATTTACCGGTTGCGGCCCGGCCCATCGAGTTTTGTATTTTGACTTAAATGAATGATATGCACGTGCCTAACTAAATGCAGGGTGATCCAGATGCAGGGAGCGGTCACAAAGTGATGCGCAGGTTCTTACCTCTCGTCTTATGCTCACAAGCAACCAAATCAGACATGGACAGAAATAAACTAACTATCTAAACTATCCCTAGGGAGCAAGGTTATCATCTTGACAGAGCAATACAATATCACATATGGTAAGGAAAAAACACAGATAGCTGATACTTCTCCTACAGCACATGAATGCTTACAATATTCAAATAACTAGATAGCCGATCGTTCTATAACAACATTTATTTCTCTTAGTGAAAATGTATCCCATAAAACTACTGAAGAACAATTAACAAGAACGTAGGTTCAGAACGTCAAATATTCTTACATCAAATGAAATACACCTGAAAACGAAATAGTTCCTCTTCAACATTATTCATCGAATTGCATTGGTACATTCCACTTCTTTACTCTTTCTAGCAGACAAAATTGCAGTTCACTTAGCAAAACGAAGTAGTTCCTCTTACAAGCCAACCATTACAAAATTTTCTAAGGGAAAAAGCCTTCTTTCAGTCTTCATTCCAACTATTTAAACTACAATATGTTGTCCCCTCGGCTCCCCTCAGCATGTGACCTTTCAGTGCCTTTGACGATTCAGTTTCTTCTCTGGTCGTTGCGTTTTCCTTAATCATTTCCATAGGCATTTTACCTCCTGACAGTGACTACTGAAAATTCCACGTCGATGCCTCTGTCGTCCCCTTGGGTTGTCTTTTTCCTCGCCGTAGGCCGCTCTAGCGATCTATGGGATTCCCCCTACATGCAATTTTAGTGCATTATCCACTAACATGAGACATTAGGCATTGAAAACCTTTAACTATGACGAAAAATCCACAAAAAGCTGGCCTGGTTCACCCGGGCGGGGCTTCGTTTCAGCTTGGGGAAGCAACCAATGGATAAGTCGACGATCGGGCGATACCAGGGTAGGATGGGACAAAGCTGCATGAGCCACAACAGTGGAGGGACATGAGGAGCGGGTGAGTGACGACGCAGGCGACCAAGGAAATCGGACGGCGGAGGGGAGTGGATTGGAGGATAGAAATCTCTGCCACCCGCAACGGCGGACGGAACGCAAGTCAGAGATAGGCGACAAGGGAGAAAAATAGTTCAGGTGAGGGATGGCTGGTCGGACGTCAGATGAAACTCGCGTCGGAAACTGACTTCATCCTCCCGATAGCAACGGCGGGCCACTAGAAACTTAGGAAACAGCGGTTTAAAACAGGGAATCGGGCCATGGATGAAACCTCAATCAGGCAGCGAGTTTGATCCATGATCCGCAACAGCGGATGAGTGAGAGCTCAGCCTCTTTCGAAAGAGGCCCGATCCATGGAAGTGAAACAACAGCACTAAGGCTCAAATGTGGCCAACTTTCAATGATCAATCCAAGCAAATAATTATGAGGAGGGGTCCCAGAGTTTAAGTGAAAAACTAAAATCAGGGAGAAAGGTTGCGGCAGCAACAAGACCACTCTCAAATTGAGATCTAGTCCTCCTTGGGTCATTGGGATCTCCAGCTAGCTCTCCTACTGCATGTAGTGTCTTGGCTGCCCATTTTGGCCTTGTAGGGATGTTAGGGTCTGTAATAAACTCATCTCCATCAGACAAATCAGAAGCAGCATGTTCAACAAACTCTTTACTTACTTCATGAGGTTCAGGTGGAGAAGAGGCTTCTCCAACTTCCACTGCTGCAAGTGGTTCTTCTTCAAACTGAACACACCTTTCAATAAAGGATTTGTTTGTGCTCAAATTTATCAACTTGTACCCTTTTGAATCTTCAGAGTATCCAACAAAAACACACTCTTGGCTTTGGGGCTGCAAAACCTTCCTCTTCTCTGTTGGAATTCTAGCCCAAGCCTTTGAGCCACAAATACTGAAATGGGTCACATCTGGCGTGTGCCCACTCCATACTTCGAAGGGAGTCATACCATCAAGATGTTTATGAGGCACCCTATTCTAGATATAGGCTGCATAGTTTATAGCTTTGGCCTAGTACTTTGGTGGCAAAGTTTTGGCCTCCATCATGCATGTTGCCATCTCCTTTAGTGATCTGTTCTTCCTCTCAGCAACACCATTTTGTTGTGGTGTGTAAGGGATAGAATGTTGCATCTGAATACCTGCATCTGCACAATAATTAATAAAATCAGACTTGACATACTCACCATCATTATCAGATCTGAGGACCTTTAGTTTCCTCCTAGACTGTTTTTCAACCAAAGCCTTAAAGACTTTGAAGAGGCCAAAAACTTCAGACTTGTGTTTCAAGAAGTAAACCCAGCAATACCTGGAAAAGTCATGAATAAAATTCAATGCATATTTGGCCTAAATCATGGACATATGAGGGAATGGGCCAGCAACATCACTGTGGATCAGCTCGAGGGGTGCAGAGGTTCTCTCATGACTAGCTCTCTCAAATTTGTGCTCTGGGTGTTTTCCTAGGATACAACCTTGGCAGACTCCTTTGGAAAATTTTATCTTGGGAAACCCTATGACCATCTCTTTTTCACTAAGATCAGAAAGATATTTGTAGTTTAGGTGGACAAATATTTCATGCCAAATCTTTCTAGCCTCATTAGCATGAATCAGAAGAGTAGAGGGGTTTGAGTAAGGTAGGAAGTGTGAGAACATGTATACCTTTTGAGCATGATTTGCAACTCTTTTTGCAATGACTCTACCACTTGAGATATCTGTGATATCAAATTCATCAGGGGAGAATATGAATTTATTAGGAGACCCAGTGTGAGTCATCTAGTACACTGACAAGAGGTTGGAGGCAAGACCAGGCACATACAACACATTGCTTAACTGACCATGATCAAGATCAATCCTCCCTTTGCCCAAACTTTCAGTGAGAGAGTCATCTCCCAGTACTATAGGTGGTCCTTTCAACATGTCAAGTGAGGAGAATGCCTCCTTGGTCAAAACCATGTGTCTTGAAGCTCCAGAATCAATGATAAAACTGGGTGAGCTTGATGTGCCAACAACCAATGCATGAAATCTCTCTCTGTCATTTGAACTTGATCCTCCTTCTCTCTTCTTTGAGTTTTCTAGAAGGGAGATGCCATTCTTCTCCAGGAGTTGAGTCAGCATGTCAATATTCTTTTTCATACAAGAGCTTTCAGAGTGATTGCCCTTATTTCAATATGCACACTTGTTCATTTCACCTTTGTTTTTCTTCTTCTGGTAGGAACCTTGTGGCTCCTCCGGAGACTATTTCTTGTCTCTCTTTTGCTTAGGTGGCTTTTTAGCTTTCTTTTTGCTTTTTGAATCCACCTTCGAATCTACAGCAATAAGAGCTTGATATTTGGATGGTTTGATGGTGCCCATCATCACCAGCTTGTCTTGTTCTTGTGTGAGAGATTCCATGAAATCTGCAAGGCTAGGCATCTTCCAGGTTTGAGCTATCAGTTTTGTGGCATAGAAGGTCAAAACAAACACTGAATAGTTAGGGCCTAGCTTCAAGAGGATGGCCAGGACGAGCTGATCATCTTTCTTTTCGATCCCACACTGTTTCAGCTGCAAAACAAGTGCTTTGAACTTGGAGAAATATAGCTGCAGGGATTCAAAGCTATTTGGACTCAGAGAAATCAGCTCATTTTCGAATTGATGTCCCCTCATCTCATCTGTCTTTCCAAAAATATCAGCAAGCTTCTCCCATACTTCATTCGGTGATGTCAATCCATCAAGATGGAAAAGGAGGTCTCTAGAAATACTAAGACATAGGATAACATAGGCCTCATCCCTCATGTTGTGCCATTTTATCTTCTCCACAGCTGCATTGGGCTCTGCTTTTGTTGACATAGTCACCCTGTAGAGGCCTTTTGCTCTCAACAGTATCTCCATATCTGCTTTCCATTCAAAGAAATTGAAGGGAGTCAAGATAGTTTTCTTTGATTGATCCATAGCTAGAAATATTGTCCTGGCTGTCAGTAGAAGGCTCCCAGTCACTGATGTCGAACCTGCAAAACAATTTTGAAGGAGAGAAATCAATCTACAATGGCTCTAATACCATGTGCAAATTGAACCCAGTGATAGATTAATTTTACTCACAACAATTAACAATTGATCATGCAAAATCACTCACAAAAGAGACTGAAATTGGAGATGAACACTAAACTGTATTAACTCAGTGTACAATTTCCAACCCTATAACATAATAGGTTGCTGAATAAATAAAATACATCAGGGATTCGAATGCATGAGGAGCAATTCGAATCTAGCATAAAGCAGGCTTACTAAAAATAAGTAAATCACCCATAGGTGTAAAAAGCTGGCTCCAAATCAGTCATGGAGCTCACGAATTAGCAAAAAGGCTTAGGCAAGCTAAAGAGTGGTGGAATGGAAGCTCATACATGCTTTTCCAAGGAGAAAAGAGAGGAGGATGTAAAGGACAAAAAACTAGTTCACCTCACCTACTCTAGCTTTTCCATTTGCCTTAAAACACTGAAAAAGCAGTCAATAAAGCAAAAAAAGCAGAAGGGCGCCTAGGAGGCCAGGAATAAAGCAGAATTGATTTCTTGAGGTTTCCCAAGCGCTACATGGGTCAAATAAGGCAAGTTTGACCATTATGGATAGGTAAAAGACAACTTGCACAAGGTGGGACACATGAACTAGGCAAATAAGATAAAAATAATTAAATTAATGTCTAAGGTAGTAAACTATGGGTTGATTATTCTAACATTTACGTGGCTGATTTGCATTTACACCTGCCATGAGTCTGGGTGGAGAGTGAGGAGGTGAAGGAACATGAGTCTGCATAGGTGAACAGTAAGGTGTGTTTGGGCCTACTTGATTCAAAGGTTGAACAACTTGGTTGTCCAGAGCAAATAAATGTTCTCTATTCTCTTCAGTATTTGGGTCAGTGAATAAACTACTTTCAAAAATATCACTGGTGGATTTATTTCGATGAAATGGATTTCACCGGCCAGCCATGCACTGGCGGCCCTCCTTCTAGCACTAGAAACTGTTGAGGCCTGGAAATTCACAAGAAACAAGAGCAAGGTATTCTCCCCAGTCAACGTTCCCAACTAGCCCATGACTATTGGGTGTAGGGAATCCGTCCGGTTTGTGGTTCGGCTACCATAGGTCAAGTAACAAAAATAAAAGGTTTTACCAGTTGCGGCCCGGTCCATCGTGTATATTTTTGTGTTTTTAGTTTTAAGTATGATATGCAAGTGCCTATCTAACATGCAGATTGATGTAGAATACGAGGAGCGGTCACAATGTGATGCGTAGGTTCTTACCTCTCATCTTAAACTCTCTCGCATCTAAATCACACACAGTAAGAAAATAAAACTAACTACCTAACCTATCCCTAGGGACCAATATTATCATTCATTAATGAGTAATGTATTTTGTACATGCATCCTGAAAAATCATAGATAGCTGATACTTCTTTCAAAACACATGAATATTTAAATTTATTTGAACAACCAAATAGCCAATTGTTTATGAACAACATTCATTACTCATAGTGGAATTTTTCATAAAATAAACCAGAGAACATTCATACAAGAACACAGGTTCAAAGAGTTAGAGCGATCTTACAGTTAATGGACACAAAGCTGAAAATGAAATAGTTCCTCTTCAACAAGTCCATAGCACAACATTTGAACATTCCACCAAGCTTTCTCCAACAGGAAAATTGTAATTATCTATCGCAAAAGGAAATAGTTCTTCTTACAATATGTCTTCACAAATCTAACTGGGAAAAAGTCCCTCTCTTATCTAAATCTTCTATATTTATACAAAAGGAAAAAATTGTTGGGATTCCCACGAATGACTCTTGGACTTCCCCAACTCTTCACCTCCCACACTTTTCATTCATTAAGTACTTATAGAATGTACAATATATTACAATAAAACAAATAAAGCGCTTATGAGGAGGGTCTCGCTTGACTATTCAAAAACTTCTTCCATGCTGAAGCCTCTAAAGCAATGCCTTTGAACTCGGAACGTTCTAAGAAATGAATATTAATTTCAAATTTAGCGAAATGATTTCTTATTACTTCTATTCTGGTCGCTCTCAGGAGAAGTTGGTCTTCTAGCAACTCCACACTAACTGCGGAATGAGCTACTTCATTCCTCACGCTCTGCTCGTCTAGGGATTTGAGGTGTTGGATTCTTTGTCCATCCTCCTGATATCTTCTTTGCAACATATCCAAAAATAGGCTATGTTCTGGATAGGTATCCATTCTTTGCTCGGCTTCAACCTGGAAACGATTATACGTAATCAAAAGTCTTCTGAAGAACTTTGCACAGGCCCCCCTTGTTTTCTTGAGAGCCCTCTTGAATTCTTCGGCTGTGTTTATGGAAAACTCCAGTAAATATTAGTCTTTCCTCAGGTCTTGTTGATCTTTTGATGGTATATCTATAGGGGTTTCTTCATTTGCTTCTAATCTCACCATCCTTCTTGTCAGGACTTCTAAGATATATTGCGATCTGTCTACAAAATATGAAGAGGTTTCAAAAATATCTTCCAGCCGATTGTCCACCTGCAAAATCTTGCACCTTTCTTCCTCTATGGTTGCTTGCAGCTGGTGCATCTGGCTCCTTTGTGCTAGAACGTGCTTTTTGAAAGGATGAAGATTGACTTGCCGTTCCTCGGACTCTTCTAGAGATGTTGTTAATGAGCTAAACCGTTCTTTAAGCTCCGCAGTCTACCCCTGGGATTGCTTCTCAGATTCCTCCAAAGTAGCTTTTTGTATCTCCAACTCCCCTATCTTTCCTAGCAGCAGCTCCTTTTCTGTCCTTAACCCTTGACATTCCTACTGCAATTTCTCCATACTTTCTTGGGTAGCCTCCAGAGATCTCTTCTCGACATGGAGGAACTGAAGTCCAACTTTTGAAGACTCTATTTCATGTTGTATGTCTTCAAACTTTATTTTCAATCTACTACTTTCCTCTCTCTCTCTTCTCAGGGTGTCCTTTAGCTGGGCAGCAGACTTCTTTGATTGTTCAAGGTCAGTCAATATCTGATCTGCATTTTCCTCAGAATCATGGATCAATGCAGCCCCAGCTCTGATGGTGAATCCGGGGTCCTTGTCTGTCCCATATACTACGGTTGTATCATTTATCATTTTACCCGACTGCCCCCCAGTCTCGACCTTTCTCTTAGTCCTCTTCACTATTCTTTTCCTTTCTTTATCATAAAAAATAGTATTGAAATATGGTACCTCCTCCCCTTTCTTCTGCTCAAAAGGGATTAGCCTTAGGATAGTGACCATGGAATGTCCTATTGTGCTGCCAGCAGCTGCCTCAGGATCTTGAATATCAGGATTACCCAAGTCCTGAGCCTGACTATCTATAGGATCAAAAGCTGATTACTTTGTCACTGCCCTTGTCAGTTTTAGTCTTTCTGCTTCCTACTTTCTCAGTTCTTCATCCATCTTTCTTTTATTTTCCTCCTCTTTAGTCTGGGCAGCCTCTTCTACCTTTCTAGCTGCTTCCTGTTCAGCTCTCCTATTTTCTTCATCCTCACCTTTGAGCCAGCTTTCGGCTTCCTGTGATATCCTCCTAGCATCTTCATCCCTTTTCCTAGCTTCTTCCTCCCCTGCCTTTTCTTGCTCATCCTATCCTTTCCTGCCTTTGGTGGTGATTTTCTTTTTAAATCTTCTTCTTAAGGCCGTTATATTTTCTGCACTGCGGAAAATGGATTCATCTTTATCCCAGTGGCTTGTGTATTCAAAATGTACATTTGCCTCCTTGCAGTGCTCTGCCACTTTATTCTGGGAATCGCTCCTGTGAAAATTTATTTCCCCAAAATGGAATTTCCCCAATTCCTCCACAAATTGATCATCTTTCTTCACTCTTGTGAACTTATAGATTCCCAACCTGAATGGTAAGGGAGGATAAGCTGCTTTCTTATGTTCAAATAAAAATCTCCCTATGCCATCTAAAAAGACCTGCCTAACTGCCTCTTTGTGGACCACATAGTCAGTGGCATATTTTGGCAGTAGTGAGGGTGCTCTGGAGCATCCATACATTCTAAAATACAATCCTTCTTCCGTCAAGTAATAATATGCATATTCTTTAATAACCTACAATGCTTCCTCTGACATGCAGTTGCACTCTTTCAAGAAAATCAATGTATATAATGGCATGATGAAGTGTTCACACACTTCTCTATAGTGACTGTGGTATTTGTGTGCCCACAATGGCTTGTAAGCTAAGTAGGCTGGTGTTCTCTCCCGGTCCCAGATACACCTCAGGTTTCGGAAGGGTTGGTTGCATAGTATGCAATCAATCAGTATAGAGCTCATGTAGAACTCTGATTTCTTCTAGGACACCCCTCCTCATGCTGAAGTGATGCAGGCTGAGAGGCTGTTGGACACAATGTTTGCCTAGTTGAACACTGTCCCCTGTGTTACAACATAGAAGATGATAGGCACCCACTCCAATTTGAATATTTTACCATGGGTCCTTCCAAAAATCCTATTCAGCATTAGGGAAATGAACCTGTAAGGGGTCCTTAAGGTGGCAGTATCATATTCCCTAGACGGCCTAGTCTTAAAGTTCTTTCTAGGCACCAACATTCTCTTCAGTGTCTTGACTAGGTCCAGATTAATTGTCTTTAGCCAATCTTCAGTCAAGTATACTTGTGCTTATGGTAAGTGGTAGGCCAGTGATACGTACCCAGGGCTATAAGTAGCATAACCATGTTTATCAACATTTTCCAAAATCATGGTCATTACATCTGCCCTAGGTATAATCCACCAGATCACCTCTGAGCATGGAAAAATCTTAGGTCTGGTAGCAATTCTCATCAACGCAGATCTCTCTATATTTGCATATATGGCTTCTTCCTCAAAATTGGTGTCAGGTACCTCCCGGTGTGTTATCAGTCTATAGACTTCCACCCATTTATATTTAGGTTCCATACCAACTAAGCATTTGGTATCTTCGTAAGTGTACTCAACTCTGGTGACAATTTCAACCTCAGGTTCCTCCTCTACTACGTGAGCCTTCTTCTTCCGTCGTTTAGACATCTCAGATTCTGAAGAATTTCCCTGTCATACACAGAAATTGATTTTAGGTTCTGTTGGGCCATTTCTCAATAACATTCAAAAAATGGAGACAAAAATGTATGAGCATTTTACCTCTTCTAGGCCAAACATGATTGCAGCTATGAGAATAAACCAACAAAAACCAATCTACCAAAAGGCTAAAACCAGATCACGACCATCATTTGGAGAATCAAACTAGAATATCATGACCTTTCTTAATGAAGAACAATTTCCCTCTCGGTGCTATGAACTAAAACGTTACACAGAACATACATGAAGGATACTGCACTGTGGTAGTGCACTTGACTCACTGTAAGCTTGAGTTTGGTGGTAAGGATGGATAGAAAAGTGGTTGAACAAAGAAATCATAAGATGAAGCTGCTTCTTGCAAAAAAAAAACCACTTGCATCAAAATCCGCATAGATAGTGCATCCTAAACCCTAAATTGGTCTACGGTTCGTGGTCAAATTTTATCAATCTCATCCTAAGGGGCATAACTTCAACATCGCGACCCTGGTTTGGAAGTAAACAACAAACGCTCTCCCCGGACGGCCACACACCAACTGGAGGATACTGGTGTGGACAGCACAATGGCTGTATGCACTGGTTTCCCCAGTAGTCGAATGCAGGCTACAAACCCATAATGGCTGCGAAAGTAATCATCAAGCAAAGCAACAAACACCCCCCACCGAGCCGGCAGACCAATTAATTAGATAAATATACATGCTGAAAAGGAAACCTCGGTAATCACTAACCGCTGAGACAGGAGCTAACCGAGGGCGACAGAATCAGTTTGACCATTTAAATGGAAAGGTAAAATGGGCATAAGGGCCTACCTTGCAATGTGTTGCATGACTGGTCGAGAAAAAATCGTAAACCTCCACGACGAAGCCACCTAGGAGCAAGGTACCGACATCAAGTGAATTGGTCTACTCAAGCGATAATGACAGCACGGGAAAATAACATTAAAACATAATAAACCCCAACCCCAATATATACGCCACGATTAACCATAATCGGTGGGAAAAATAAAGCAATCGGGAGACGAAACGGCTATGGGGTCAGTGATCCTATCAGTATTTCCTCCACAACGGTGGATGATAAATAGCTAGGAAACCCGCAATGGCATTGGCAGGAGAAACAAATAAAACCTTTCATTGGAGCTCGCCCAACTAAGGACTCGGACCAATAGTTGGTTGAAGAGCCGCAACGGTGGAAACCATAAAGACACTGAGTTCCACAGACTAGCAAAAAATCAAAGGTAAAAAATAAACATGACTTCGGCGAAAACGAAAATTAGTCAAGTGGAAAACAAACTACATCGGAAGGATAGTGCTTTCCAATGCCGCAACGGCAAAAGCTGAAAGCCAAAAAATATGCGAATAAAAAATGGCGGGGATTGGAAGAGGATAATAAAACCCTCGGGAAGCTTTGCAGTACCTCCTCCACAATAGTGGAATACATAGAGACAGACGTTCCGATGGGATCTTAAAACAACCGCCGACGAACAAAGCGCATCAGAGACAAAAAAACCTTTGAATCGATCTAGGTGTCCTGTTTTTTTTTGAAACGGTGGGCATGCAAATAACTAGACTCCCGACTTCAATAGTCTAAAACACTTCTGATGGCAAGGAAAAATTAATTCAAACCATAAAACATTGCTGGCATAAAATTAATCCTTGCGCAAACATCAAACCAAACCAAGGAGCTGAGCAAAAAAGAAATAAAAGGAGGGTCCCAAAAATTTTTGAATTTTGGGAAAATGTTGCAGCTGCAATAGTTGGGTGTAATGAAAACTTGAAATGTGCATGTTGTCCTACCTTATTTTGTATTTTTGAGTAATTGTAGGTACAAATTCGAATGGATTCAGTAGTTCCTCTTCTCACCCCATTCACAAGCTATTCAAAATGGAAGATGAAGATGATTGCATCTCTAAAGAGACAAGATCTCTATTAGGTGTCTATTGGGCTTGGTGAAGATTCCTATGAGAGTGAGAATGATTGGCTTAATGATTGTGATGAATCTTTTGGAAAAATAGCTCTGTCTCTCTCTTTTATCTTGCGATACCTCACTAAATCTATTGAATATCCAAAGGATCTCTGGAAAAAAATTGGACAGAACCTTTGGAAAGATTGATGAGGATCATAATAGCACTTTGGAGAGAACATCCATCACCATAAGAGTTCCTGATACAAAATTATCTACCTCTACTCTCTCTTTTTAAGTTGTTCAAGATGAAAAAGAAGCAAAGTCCTCCTCCAGTGATTTTCCTTTCAATTCTGTGCAAAATTTTCCAGTAATTGCTTCCGAAAGTGAAGAGAAATTTGATTTCTCTCCCTCTAATATTGCTGCTGGTGTGAAAATATGTAATACCTTGGATATTTTTGGAAAAATATCAGATTACCATAGTGATCCATTCACTCCCCATGATCTATATCTTCCAGCAAATTCCTGCAGGATTGCATGCACCAAAATTCTGAATTTTGAAGAACAAGAAAAATGTGCATCTATCATCTTGCTGGACCATACTCTTGGATCAGATATGAACCTTACTGTATCTGATATGATATTATTTAGATCTGATATGATATTTCTTGATTCAATATTTCAGGTTCATAATCTTTCAGTACTTCTTGTAGCTGTTCTCATTAATTTTGTGAAGAAACAAGTATCGCAAGTCTCCTTCAAAACTGCTGCTGGGGATTTGATTTCATTTCACAATTTTGGATCTGATATGAGCCCATTTAGATATGATTTAATATCTGATATTATATTATTTAGTTCAAATTTTAAAATCCAAGAGCTTTTATTCATGCTTGTATCTTCTCTCACCAATTTCGGTATGAAAAATCAAGTACCACAATTCTTCTTCAAAATTGATGCTAGGGATTTGTGTTAGTTTCCTCTTATGAGGTTGATGATATTTTATTTTGTGATTCATTAGATATTTATAAAGATATATAATTTTATGGAGCTCAATCATTCGCTCTCCATAGTCCCAGTGCTTCTCTACCTTTGGTCACATGCTCATCTCCTCACATACTAGTAAAGTGGAAGATTTTCTGCATCCGCCTAAACACTTTCTCCTAACACTTGGAGCACGTTTTACCACTCATGGTTTGCTGTTCATGGCTGTAAAATATCAGTTTATTTAGTGCTCCTCACATGGTTTTAATCCTCAAGAACCTTTTCTCACTTATCAGTTGATTTCAGTTGCTCTACATGGGTCCAGTCTTCATCCAGCAGCTATATATACTTCTGATTTAGTTGAGCATATTATTGTTCTTAAAAAGAAGAATATTCTACCAGACATAATGATGGGTAGGTTCACATGCCAGGCCCCAAGATACCTGTGCATAGAAGAACTAGATTGATCCAAATTCTACCTTTTTAGTTAGGGGAGTGGCTTTTTTCCCAAGTGGTTTTTTCCCCAGCTCCTTGTATCAAGCAGTTATAGTTACTTTACTTGTTGTAATGGGTGGCATACGATATTAGTTACCAGGGCCCACAGATTGTCCAAGTTATCATTCAGGGGTGGTTTTAGGATTATTAATTCTCCAGTGTCTAATTTGTTCATATGTCTAAATCAGGTGCATGTCTAAATCGGGAGTCCATCCAGTCTATTTTTAGTCACCAGCACCATTGGGTCCACTTGGCCTAATTGTGACACATGTTCCAGTTAATAAAGTGTGAGAAACACTAATTGAGGCCTAATGACACTGACTGCACTTGCATGCATCATTTTAGGAGCTTCCTAGACCAATCCCTACAATTTAGGAGCCACTGGGAGTGTCGATACCAACCAAGGTCAGTTGAGTTGAGTTGGTGACTAGTCAAGCTCAGTTAGGAGTCAGTTAGATTTAGTTCTAGTCCTCTACATTCAGTTAGTGATAAGTTTTCATGGCTACATGAACAATAGGTGTATTCCTCACCTACCACAGTTAGTAGCATTATAACACTGATTTAGACACTTGAGTTGTGATTTAGAACTCCAATGAACTCCGATAATGATTTAGACAAGGTCAATTAACTATTCAGTCGAGTAGAGTCTAACCAATTCGAATTTCCTCACATGGATTTGAATTGCATGTGGCTATTTAGCCATTGTATTACATTGTAATTATTATCCAATTACTTTTGATTAATGAAATCATTCACAGTTGCAAGCCTTTTGCACCGTTTCATTCTTCAATTCCTGAGTAAAATTGTGTGATCTATTTTGTTACTGTGTGTGTTGATCCATAGATCTATGTGCTCAATTATAATAAGATGAGATGGTATCAATACATGGACTCTTGATTTGATATATGATAATATTTGATAAATGCAGAATGTTTAAACAAACCCTGATAGGTCTTGGTTGATTTTTATCTTAGCTTTAGTATTTGAAGTTTATGGTTATTCTTAGATGTGTTTATAGTGTTGATAATTTAGAATTATATTTCTGTTTTATACCTGATAATATATATATATATAATATATTTGCTAGGTTCTATTTATTATATTTAGTTAACTGTGTTGTAATATTATTATATGTTTGAAGCTTAATTTTGAACTAGTCTTTTATTTATAAAATGGCTCTGCTGACAATATGAAATCTGTCAGTAGAGTACATAGGTAAATGAAAAACTAGCTACTTATTAGAAATAATCTCTAGGTTATAGGAAAACAAGGTTTAAGCTATAAAAGAAAGTACAGAAGTAAAACTAAAAGTACAAAACCCTTGATAAATATTTAAACAAGAATTAAATTATAGCTTACGGTTTTTGATAAAAAAATGTAAACCCTAAAATAATTTTGACAGGAAAATAAAAGTACATTGGGTTAGGAATATAATATAAACACTTGATTCATCTAACCATCACTCGATATATATAATGAAACAGGCAGTCAAGAGCCTCATACCTGAAAATTGAATCTCTTCTAATGGTTGAAACCTGCACACTCAATTACCTAGAATTAACAATTCATAGGCAGATCTGACCTCTATATAGATGACTGAATCACTTGGGAACTACTATGCTCCACCCAACCATGAACCAGAACCATTCCTATTTTAAATACAGATCCCCTCGAGCTGGTTCCAACATGCAAGTAGTTTAGAGGTCCTAAGGTAAGGCTGCTCTAACTGGTATATCAGGTCTAGATCAGTTGTACTTTTTCCTCTTAGGAAAATGTTCTACAAGAAATATATTGAGAATAATCAAGTATAATAATGACTCCAAAAATATGGAAGAGATCCCCAAGCCTCTCCTTGGCTTGGGACTTTATAGAAATACTTTTATGTCAAAGGGGCAGCTAAATCAAGAATCACTTCATTTCTTGATTTAACGCTTTTTATTTAATTTAGTACTTTTAATATTTTAACTTAGGAACTTTCAACTAGTTCCTAATTGGAATTTTATAGGTAAATTATAATATTTAATATTTATCTTAGTAATAATAGTAATAGATGGAACTTTTCCTTCTTTCTTACATTATTAATATTATTACTATGTGTACTCTTTATACATACTCTGTATAGAATATATAATAATATATTATTTTTTAACATTTGTCATAGGGTGTGACATATTGTGATCCCTAGACTTATGACACTTTCTTCATTAAGTTCATTACATAGATGGTTATCTCTACTAGGCTAGGAAACTCTAAACATCCTTGCATATTAGATTCCCTCGTATAACATGGTAGTTCTTTAGTACTTGATGAGAATACAAAATTAACAAATTTCATTTAATCACTTATAAATAAGTCAGATGAGATCAATATTTTTCTCGAGTCGTTTTCACTCGAGAATCATTAATTCTTTTCAGTAACTCCTAGTGCTTACCGGAGCCCATACTCAATGCTAAAAATAGGGAGTTACAAACTTAGTGCAATCCCAGAGCTACTTGTTCAACACTAATGCTAGGATGTACTCGCGGGATACATCTAGGGATACAATGGCCAAGGATCCGATGTTCCAGATCTTGTGATAAACATCAACATGGAAGGCTCCAGGGCTTATGCCCAACACTTCCAAATTATATTTTCATGTATTCTAGAGCTTCATGCCTAACACAAATGTCTCAAAACTCATGTTCTTCAGAGCTTCTCACTCAACACAAAACATCAATTTACCCATGTTCTCTAGAGCTCCTCGCTCAACACAAAACATCTCATCAATCATGTGCTTTAGGGTCCACTCCCAACACAAGCAAACATATATATATATATCATATGCAATTGTCTTATTCCCAGTATATCAAACAAATCATCATGTTCATATGCAATGTGGTCTTCGAACCAGTATATCAAAATAAAACATCATGGTAACATCATAATCAATCGGGCTCATGCCCATAAGTGTTAGGTCAAAAATTAGGGATATTACACTCTTTTAATAACTTTATGAAAATGCTGAGGTTAATTTTAGATGAACCTTAGATCCTAATAGTTTTATTGATCATACAAAAAAAATATATACGGATTTAAGGGACATTACAAAGACTTTGGAACCCATCAATTTTCAATCTTCTTTAATTGAATTATGGTTTTATTATTGTACTAAAAGTAGCGAAGTGTTTTATAGTTAGTGTGGGGGACATGTTGTCACCTTAGATGATTAACGCTCACATGGAAAAAACAAATAATTAAATGACAACATATTCTACCCAATTTTAAATTTTACATAAAAGCTTAAAATATTAAAATCAACATACATCCATCTTAGACCCTACCGAAGAAAATAACACCAAAAGAAACTTGATGCCTCTCATTGATTGATAAATTTGGGTTTAAGATGAATCTATGCTTGTTTTCTTTCATCCATCAACAAAACTATAACATAAGAACATCATATTTTTGTAGTGAAGATATAAATCATATTAAAAACAAAAAATGTTTTCTTACCTCCATTTCGATAGTTTTGCAAAAGCAACAGAGATAACGATCTAGAACCCATACTACTACACAACCTAAAGACAAAATAAGACACAATGGAATGCACTTTGCACATGATACAATTCAACAATATTGTACAACAATTGGCAAAAGACATTAAAAATCCTTAAAACATTTCATATACAACTTTTCATTACCTAAAATATATCATAAAACCTGGTTCAAATTGAAAATCTTGTTACTAAAATAAACTAAGTATATTAATACTATATTTAATATAATATTAAACTTTTCCTTAACATTAATTGTTTCCTCCATATCAATGACCATGCGAAACCCTAAGGTGACCAAAATAAAAATAAGCATACATACACATAAATTAAGGAGAGTGAATTCAACATTTTCTTTTTTCAATGGTCATTTACACTTTTACATACCCTATGTTAGTGTCTCGTGTGTTAGTCTACAATTATTGTGTGTACAACCTTCACTGTTTGGATTTAGGTGGAAAAAACCTATCGTTCTTTAAATAAAGGCCACTTTTTAATCTCATTATTATCAACATTTTTTCATTATTACATTTTTTTAGTGTTTTTTGTAAATAAAAAATTATATTACTTCATACGAACTTCATTACAAGTATGATATATCTCTTGACATCCAAATTGACAGAAATTCACAAAAAAACCCCAACTCTCTTCATATTCACCCCTACCAAGTGTCTAGGTAGGTTCCCCATGCCCACAAACAACAAGCATAAAGCTGTTATATCTAGCCCCCCAAAAAAACAAATATAATCCAACTAAACTAAGAGTCCCCTTACACATATCAACCATAAATTAAAAAGACAAACACGGAAAATAAAAATAGATATCAAAATCCGTCCTGGACAACATTTCCCAGTATGGAGTATGCAGCAGTGACCATTGCAGGTGGATTTCCCAGGTGGCCAACCCCGTCCGAAGTTCCCTCCAACTTGTCATAGTGCACCTTGTCATGATGATTCCCCTTCTCACAAGCTCTTGAAACCTCCTCCTGCATCGCACCCACTGGATAGAAAGGGATGCCCATATTGGATGCCATGACATCAATTTTCCTATGCATCAGGCTACAATCTCCATTATGATCTTTCCAGGACTTAACCGACTCCTCATCACCTTCATGCTTGGATTCCTTGGAAATTAAAGAGTGTCCAAGCAAAGTCTTATTCACCCAATAAATCATAAGAATGCAGTCATAAGCCGAAGCTCTTCCCGCCGTGGTGCCTGGGTCAACAACCCAGTCTGCAACTTCCTTACGGAGATCCTCAGCAAGCATAAGTTTGACCTCCTCCCATAAATTCCTGACCACCTTTTCAATTTCCATTCAGATTCCTAGAGGAAGATTCTCCTTATAAAACTCTGCAACCTCCTAGGCCTATAACTCGACCCTCGAAGCTTGATGCCTTTCCCCCTTCTTCTTCGTGACCCCCTTTCCCTTCCTGTCCTGGACACTGGAGGCCTCCCCTAAACCCATGTCACTTCTCATGGAGTGCTTAGGATCCATGCATTTGAAGCCAACCATTCTTTCCTTACAGAAACCTTGAGGAAATACCCCAGTCCCGAGAACTTGCACCTAAAAATGCACCAAGCATGGCTCCAATCTAGAAATAACTAAGACACCTCTTCAAAGATAGATGAGGGGTCATAGATCCAGTTCAAAATAAAAGGAGGTGGAGGTCATCATGTCCCAAACTACCTTGTGCTCTTCTCACATCATTCCAATCATACCAAAAATTCCCTTTGTACCAGTGCCTACATCAGAAATCCTTTCATCATTTAAAACCCAATCTCTTCGCTGATACTTACCTTCCTTTCCCGTCCCATCAATCTTAATTCCATATCTAGACACGACATCGATGGCCTGGAAACATATGGAAAATCCAATTAACCATGTGAAACCGTGTGGCATAACTCTTGGTTTTCCTGGGCTTGCTCTCGCCTTTGTCATCACCCTCGTTACTGTACTCTGGTCGTTCCACCTGTGGCCTTGTGTCATAATCCCATGGCACCACTTGATGGAACTACTAGGCCCAAGCCTTAGTGTAAAAATATTCCACTGTGTTGCTTCAGTATCCTGTACCACCATCCACGCCAGGCTTAGCTAACAAATAAGCCACCATGTTGGTGTCTCGTTAGATGTGGCTAAAAGAGACGGCTGAGTGTTCGAAAATCAGGGAGCGGAGGGTTTCTAGTCAACTTTCCAAGCACCAACTGGATGATATTTTCTCACTTGTCTACCCATTTGCAAGCTTCCTATCCATCTGAATCAGAATGTTAGTGTCTCCTTTGATGATCGCAGGCATCCAACCTTCCCTGATCAAACACTCAAATCACCAGATCAGGCCCTCCAAGATGGTTTATTGGTATCGGTTCCAATTGCACCCATATACATGGAAATGATCCTTCCTGTTGAGTCACAACATACCCCCCTATAACCAGTAGGCCTAGGGTTACCTCGAGAGGCCCCATCAAAATTTAACTTGAAGACCTAGAACAAGGAGGGGGGACCATGAATTCGGGTTTGCTAGATTGTAGACCTTCTCTCTTTGTCATAGACCATCCATCTGTGACCTGTCTAAACCCTAGATTTTTGAGACATGGCTTTGCTCTCTTGGGATGATATTATCCTATTCATTCCACTGCATGCTACGAATCATGGACATAAGGTTTTCTTTCAAGGTTTTCTAGATGGCATCAGTATCATTCCTTTTGTCCCAAAATATCCTTCCATTCCTTTCCCTCCATATGCACCACATTTCCATTCTCGGAAAGGCCTCCCACAGGGTATGAATGATTCGATTCATTAAGGATTTGGGATTTCAGTCCTTCAGTATTTGAGCTATTTACCCTCTCCTTCTGTCGCTCCTTCTAAACTGTAGAGCAACTTTGTCCCAGATGGTCATTGTGAAGGGGAAACTGTCGAGAAGGTGACCCATGATTTACTCGTCTTGAAGATAAATGAAGAACTAAGAAGAACCCTGGATCCCCCACCTTTGAAGGTTCTCTCCTGTGATAATTATACCTTTGATCACCAACTACTTTAATAGTAACACCTTTGGCCATGGGCTAGAAGCCTAGAGCTTCCTCCAAATACCTTCATCTTCCACCTGGTTTCCTATCCCAATGTTGTAAGATTCCTTTATACTGAATGAACCCCTCTTAGATCAGCCCCATCTTAATATGTTCCCCCCCCTGATCCGAATGAAACTGTAACATCCTCGACCCTCTGACCGGCGAAGAGGATGCTACTAACACCAAACACACGGGCAAATAGCCCCATGAACATGAACATGCATATAATGTTGGAATAAAAAGATTAAACATAATACATACTAAGATACATAATCCTTCATATACATAGCCGAAGCAAACATACATTCACTCAAGCATGCCACTTGTTCATCATATTCATCAATCAGTAAATATAAATGCAGATACAAAATAGTCAAGAATACTCATCTGATAAGAACTCGTCTCGCAAACAGCTACGTTGCTGCAACATTCCACCCAACCATAGGCCAGCGTGCTCATCAATAACTCAGCAACATTGCCACCCCTGAGCTAGGCATGATTCCTCAAGGAATAATGGTCAAAGCAGGCTTACACATAGCCAAGGTACACAAATCAGCCAAGCCCACATAGTAGGGTTTATCAGGCCGTCAAGGAGCTAGGAAAGGCTAAATGCT